>PVIH01005604.1:0-121848 GCA_004025045.1 Sigmodon hispidus
GAAGATGAGTCAAGGGACATAGCCCGGCACATCTCCTGGAAGCCTGGCAACCAAGAAAGCAAGTGGCAAAGCCCAGGCGGGGCCCGGGCTGGAAGCCCTCCTCCTCCTCCCACTCCCACGACCCACCCCCAGCCTTCACCCTTCTTCTTTCCCCACCAAGAGCCCCAGCCCAGTTCCACTGTGGACAGAAATGGCCTGTAGGTCAGAGGAGGGCTGTAACCTGCGCCAAGGCAAAAGTCTGGCTTCCTGGCAGCAGGTAGTAGCCCCAGGTGGCCTCTGTGGAGAGTTGGGGACTGAAGCCCGCCCCATCAGAGGTGATTGACAGCATGACGTCATCATAGACGCCTCTCCCATTGTCTTTTGTCCGGCACTGCAATAGACTGTATACTAAGCACTAAGTACTCAGCACCCATCCATTAATTGGTAGTTCTGAACCAAGCACCCACAGCTTCTGTCCTAGGTTCTAGACCCACGTGATTGACACATTGACGTCACTAGAGACACCTTGGCCCAACCCAGGCCATTACTTGCATTTCACCCCTGCCATGTGCTCCACTCCCATGATCCTCCGACTAATTACTAAGCGCTCTGCACTCACTCCTATTAGCTGTACCGAGCCACATCTATTGCCCCTTTGCTACCTTTGCTACATCAGAGACCCACATGATTGTCAAAATGACATCATTAGAGATATCATGTCACACCCCAGGCCAGCTCTATGTCCCACCATCCTATGCGATCTTCTGCCAAGATCTTTTTAAATAAGCACTAAGTAGGGGCTGGAGAGATGGTTCAGAGGTTAAGAGCACTGACTGTTCTTCCAGAGGACCTGAGTTCAATTCCCAGCAAAACCACATGGTGGCTCACAACCATCTATGATGAGGTCTGGTGCCCTCTTCTGTAAAACTGTATGCATAATAAATAAATAAATCTTTAAAAAAAAAAAAAAGCACTAAGTACTCAGCACCAACTGCTACAGTCTTTCTGCTAAGTACTGAACACTGCAATGAGTACTAAGTACCCAGCACCCACCCTGCTGACAGTACCAATCAAGCACCCACATTTCCTAATTCCCCAACCTCAGACAGAATCAGGGCCGAGTGCAAACCCTCCTCTGAGCAGCAGGGGGCACGCGCGGATCGTAGACAGCAGGTGGCTGAGCAAAATCTCCTAACATCCTACCGAAACTCAGACAAGCTCCTCTATGGAGCAGATGGTGATGAGGACTGAGGTCGGAGAGCACAGAGCATGCTGCGAGCCTACCCAACCTTTAACCCTAACCTCTGCTAATGATCCCCCTCCCCCGAGGCCAGCATCATCCGTACCCCACAACCCCAAATAACAGACTCATTTCCTCTCAGACCTTAATGAGGCGCGGATGATTGTGGGTAGAGAGGGTCCGGGGGTGGGGAGGCAGGGGGCAAAGGCTCTCAACCCCCGCGCTAGACCGGAGAGCTAAGTGGGAACGCTCCTTAAATCACTCGGAAAAGACGAGGGAGAAAAATGAAAAAATGAGGGAAAAAAAGAGGGAGCAATAAAAATGAGTTATTCATGGCGAAACCCGAGACTAGGCCAAGATGAGCCCTCCCCCTCAAAAAAAAAATTTAAAAAGGAAAATTATGGCAGATGGCGCCCAGTTGAAAATCCTGAGATAAATTATGCGGGGGCAGGGAAAGCTCACGGAAAGGGGAAAAACCCAGATTCCTGCACTGAGTACTGCATGCTGAGTGGGTAGAGAGCTGGATGCGTGTTTCTGGGTGTGTCTTGAAGGATGAGTGACACATGAATGCTATGGGCGTGTCCTGACCGATGACTGACAGGAAGACTGTGGGCGTGTCCTGAGGGATGATTGACAGCGGGAATCAAACTTTCTTCTTTCCACTTCAGCCAAAGTCACATGACTTGGACGTGCTCTCAATGCCCAACTTTCCATCCCCCTCACCAGTGGATCCACCATGGTGGGTAGGTCCTTTGTGGTGATCAGTATCACCTCTGCTATATGATGTCAGCAGAGGTGTTCCACATCAGTAGCATCCAGCTGGGGTCAAGGGTCAGATTCACTATGGCTGAGTCTGCAATTTCTGGTCGCAAAGTATGACATCAGCTTCCAAGCCACTACTTACTGTTCATTGATTGACACCCACCCGATCACTTTCTCCTCCCAGGATTGGAAATTTCCCTGCGGTGGGATATGGAGATCTTGAGGGACTACCTCTGCCTGTCAATCAATGCCCTGCAGCCTACAACTTCTGGTCCCTTAGTGTGATTTCAGCTTTCCTTTTCTGCAGTCAACCAAAGGGGGAGGAGGGCCGGACAGGGGCAGGGGACACTGAACAGGTCACATGATGGGGGGGCTTTTCAGGATGAACCTGGGGTAGATTCAAATCATCCCCCTGTCTCCACTTAGAATAAAATGACTAAGAATATGATGTCATAGACATGCCCAGACCAAGGAGACTGGCAGGATGATCTCTCATACACATCCACCCCAGTAATTGACAGTATGGAGCCACAGACACGCCCACCCCAGGTAAGGCCAAGGCGATGTCACAGACACACCCTCACATTGCTCACATGACATCAAGGTTAGAAACGTGACAGTAACATAATGCTAACTTTTATTTCTGATTTAATAAAAAAATTACAAAGAGAAAAAAGTTTTAAATTCAAAACTACTTCCAGGTTGGACAGAGTTGCGGCCGTGTTCCTGCAGTGTTGGCAGGACTTCCTGTTGACATCATAGCCTAGTCGATCTTGTCAGTCTGTAGCAGTAAGTCCTTCCTTAGGGTCTGGGGAAGAACAGAGGGCAAAGTTGGGGTGTCACTTAGGATCCAGGTGTCCACCAGGTTCAGGAGGATTAACAGCTATAAGGAGGAGTCAGCAGTTATCAACCAGGGCCAGCAGGGGTCAACTGAGGTCAGCGGAGATCACTGAAGGTCAGCTGGAATATCTAGGGCCAGTAGGGATCACTACTGGTCAGGGTTGTTAACCGAGGTCAATGGAGGTCAACAGGGTCAGCAGAAGTCAACTAGGAAGCTGGTGTCAGCAGGGGTGAGTAGATGTCAGCTGAAGTCAACTGGAGTTTGCAGGGGTCAACCGGAATCAGTGGGAGTTAGCAGAGTTCAACAGAAGTGAAGCAGCGTCACTAGGGGTTACCCTGAGTTCAGCAGAGAGGGAACTCAGGGGTTTCCCAGGTGAACATGGCTATGGGCTGGTCCCGATGGATAACTGGCAGAATGCCCCACCCCTGCTGGAGTGACCTCTGACCTGCGGGTTGATCCTGTCGTCATCAGTGACTTTGTCTTTGATTTCTGGTATCTGGGGAAACAGTTTCTGGATCCTGATGAACCTGGGGGTGTGGTCAGGAAAAGGTGGTCAAGGGTGCCAGTGGCTTTTTTGACCCCGAACCTTGAAGTAGGGAAAGAGGAAGCAGTGCATGCTGGGATTGGCGCCTGTCAACTCATGCCCTTTTAACCGACCTGTCTGTCCACAGACCCCATGTCCATCATCCATTTACCTCTTACACGCTAGCCCAAGGCCCAGTGTGCATAGTAGGGTCACAGTCACCACAGTCAAGTACACATGCAGCTGGGGGACCCCACGGTCTTCAGAGCCTGTGGGAGGGCAGGGCTTAGAGCAGACAGCAGTGGGTCAAAGGAAAATGCCCTGAAGTCCAGCAGCCTGAATCACAAAAGAGGCTCTGGAAGTGGTCCACAAACACTCACCAAAGGCCACTGGCTGGCTCCAGGCACTCCAGCGCTCGCTGCGCACGTCACCAGCTCGCACCCTGACCACACGATGCTGCCTGGGCTCGGGGCTCGGGAACTCGTATTTATTTTCCTCCTCACTGGAGATGCACACCTGGGTGGGGGGGAAGGTAATGGAGGAGAGGACGGAGGAAGGGAAGGATAAGCAGTCCACAGCCAAGGGGAGAGAGGGCAGAAGTCACCAGGGCTGGGCATCACACCTTGGGGTTGGCACTTCCGGGTTCTGTGTTCTAGGAGAAACCACAATGAAAGTGGGTGGCCCAAATCAGGGGTGAAGGCTGGTGAGAAAGCCCGTCCCCCATTTCCCATGAGGCCCCTCACCTGTTTCTGAATGTCCACCTCGTACCTAAAGTCAGAGAAAGTCATGTGACTCCACGTCTGTGGCTGAGACCATGTGACTGCACAGTGGGAAGAGTTACAGATCACGGTGACATCACCCGGGGGGCTGAGAAGCTCTGGGAGGATGGTGGGGTTCAGGGGTGAATGATAGGAGCATGTCCCGCCTACCAGGTGACTTCATGTGACAGGAGGGTTTATGTGGTCACTTGTCAGTCTCTCCCACTTGTCACCTCTGTGTCCCACCCTCTCACACCTGTCAGTCACTCACCCCTGAGTCCCGCCCCCTTAACACATACCTGTGACTCACCCCATGTTCCGCCCCTCCCACCTGTCACCCTTGTGTCCTGCTGCCTCATGACTTCACCCCCTAATGTCACCCACCGATGAGCTTGGTGTTTAGTGTAACATCGTAGAACATGACGTCACCCATCTGGCTGGAGCCAGTCACTGTCACATATACATGACGAGGCAACAGCATCAGATCATTCAGGCGGCAACCTGTGTGCACATTACTGCCCAGGTAGGTGGGGCATTCTGTCAGCATGTGACCCCTGCAGGAGACAGCAATAATAGCCCAGGCCAAAGGCCTCACCCCTTTGTACCACAGGTGATGTCCTTATGCCATCAATGCTCACGTGGTGTCCTGGATGTGCAGGAAGTACTGGACGTCTGCTGGTGCCCTGTGGCCCACCACCCAGGTGCATGTCATCACGCTTGCATCATGGATAACACATGTGACATTCTGTGCTGCTGACCCCTCCACACCTGTGTAGAAAAAAGTGGTGACGGCAGAGTAAACTATTTTTTTTAAGTGGACCTAAACCGTAAGTCCACCATCAACCTAGAAGTTCATTAATTATCTGAAAGGCTATCATCAACCCTGAAGTCCACCATTAACCCAGAAGTTTATCATCACCCTGGACATCTGTTTGTCCTGGTGAGAGCAGGTTCTTCAACCCTCAAGGATATAGTGACATAAGCGTACACATCAGCAATCCAGTCCTGAGCAGTCCACACCTGATTTATTGATCACTTGATCAGAGGTCACTTCTTGTCTCCTGATCCCTGTTGGTTAGTCAACTATCACCTGTCACCTGCCTATGGATTGTATATTAGTCAATCACATATAGATCTACTGATAATCTATCACCTGTCAATCATCCGGTCATCTCTTCCTGTCTGTCTGGTCCTGCCTCCCTGAACCATGTGATTGGCTCCCATCTCAGCTGTGGGCAGGGCCAGCAAACACAAGGACATGTGGAAGGCATACAGTAACCAAGCTCATCAATTCTGTCCCCAGCACCCTGAAAGAGATGACCTTGTCACCAATGTTATGATGGAAAGTCATCGTGATTGACAGGCACCAAGACTGACAGGTGCCACACCCTGCCCCCAAGCCCTGCGATGACTGACAAGTTAAAGATCCTGTCCCCCATACCTCTGTTGACATAACTCAGCTTCTCATACACGGGCATATGATTGACAGTCGCGTTGACCTCCAGTGTGACCCCAAGGTGTAGGGTCAAGGGTTGGAATTGGCAGTAGCACTTAGGGCTCTGGGGGTGGGAGCAAAGGTGTGATGTCATCGGAAGATCCCCTTCTCCCCACTAGTCCCAACCTCTACCTTATCGCCAACCCTAGTTCCCCCCACCCCAACTGTGCCCCCACCACGGACCCGGATCTTCAGGCGCCTCGGTTTCCCATCCTTTTTGGTGTCTATAGCAGTGCATGATGTTACGGTGACGGTGACGTTTCCTCCACAGCTCCATGTCAAGGTCCAGGTCCCGGGGTCAAAGGTCACATTCAGTGCTGAGGCTCTCCCGGAGATCAAGGCTGAACATAATGTGACTTCTGACCCAACCAGCCTACCCGTGATTTCAGGCCTACCCTCTCAGAAATAAATGATGTCACTTTTGAGTCTGACACAGCCTCTCTGGCTACAAGAGATCCCAGGAGATGCTGGAGAATGCACTGAAATCACCATTCCACGATGGGAGAATAGCATGGGGGGAATCCAACTTCCTATCCAAACCTGTCAATCATTTCAGTGTGGACAGGTTTTTGTTGATGTTTCTTTCATGTAGGTTGGTGTCTCATGGGGAAACTGGATCACTGAGGAACCTCACTAGGTCCCCAAGGTAGGGAGGAAGCACAGGGGCATCCTAAACATCCCAGGTCACACACTCACCCGGAAGCCTCTGTGTCTCAGAGCCGAAAGCCTCAACTAGAGCAGTGTACAATAGGGCCAGGCACAGTAGGGCCACACCAGGCAGGGACATGGCTGAAGGAGAGAGAGACAGGGAGGGGAGCTTCCTTGATGTCATCATGTAAGTCAGATTCTGTGATGTCTTTTTGTCAGTCCAGTGTGGTGTGTGAGCGTCTGACATCACCCTGTGAAGTCATCTGTCACCCACAGAGTGGGTGGGCCTGTGATGTCATCTGTTAAGCAGGAGTATTGATGACACCATTACAGAGGATGGGAAGTGTCTATGATGTCATCAGACCAGTCCCTCTTGTGTTTCCTGAATTCATACTGTGGTTCAAGGCCCCCAGAACTGAGTGCACACACCCTGGTGACAGGGATTTCTTCACACATACTCCCAGGCATCCTCCTGCCTCAGCTCCCTCAGCCCTGAAGTCATAGGCCAGGAAGGTCATTAGTTCACCATTATTCTTTATTTATTTATTGTCTGTGGTGGGAGGGGAATCTTTACATTTGTAGTATGAGTGTGCATACACACCCATGACAGGGAGTCTCACACAGACTTCCAGGCATCCTCCTGCCTCAGCTCCCTCAGCCCTGACGTCACAGGCCAGGAATTTCATTGATTCACTGTTACTCCTTACTTGTGGTTGTGATATGACTATGTGCCAGCCACTCCTTCCCCCTCCCTTCTACCCACGGGTCCCCAATAGATGGACAAACTTCCCTTTTTCTGCAGAATTCACTTCGGCTCCCCACAGTCACCATGGTGACTCATGGGTTTTGGGTTTTTTTTTTTTCTGGAAAATTAAAGCAACTCCGGGGGAAGTTGCAAAGACTCTCATATGCAAAGATCCTGATAGGCAATACCTGATCGATTGTCCCAGTGCATCCTGGGAATGCTCAAGCCCTCAGCTCTCATATGCAAAGATCCTGATAGGCAATACCTGATCGATTGTCCCAGTGCATCCTGGGAATGCTCAAGCCCTCAGCTCTCTAGATTTTTTTGGTTTTTTTTTCATTTTCTGCTTGGTCATCCGGGCCCATCCTCTTCTCTCCCTCCCCCGTCCCAACTCCCAGAGTCTTTTCTATCTATCACCAGTCTCTCTCCTCTTGAGATGACTAAGAGGTCCTGGGTACCTTTAATTAGTTAGGGAGACCCAGGAAGGCACTGACTCTCTGGGAGGGGTGAGGGGGACCCCAGGAAGTACTTCACTCCTCCCCTCTGCCTCTACACAGTGATCTGAAAGTGGTTCCAAGATCAGGGGTCCATGATGTCCCCAGCCAGATATCAACCCACAGTGCCCCAGGAGTGGGGCCACTTCAAGTCTGGAAGTGACATGGAGGGGAAGTCACTGTCTCCCCCTTTCCGGTCCCACGACCACACCCCTTGACCCCAGCCTCTGAGTGAACCTTGACCCTCTACCTTTTTTTCTCTTTTAAAACCCACAACCTGGGGGAGGTTCCACCAATGTCACTTCTGGCCTGTGCACACAGTAGGTAAGCATGTCACCTCTACAATCACTGAGGGATTCCAGAAATCTCCCAACATGTCTTTAGAGACACCGGGGTGAAGATGTAACCAGGGTCCCACCTTGTGACATCATTAGGTGTCTCCCCAGATCTCTTCCTAGGCCAACCGCAAGAAGCAGCAGACTCCAGGCCCACTGGAAGTTCTGCCAGGGGTTACGTCCAGTCTGGAGTCGCAACCTGGGGACTCCCCACCGACCCCCACCCACGTGTCTACATGGACCACGCCTCCATTCAGCTTGGAGAAAGTGGGCTTACCGAGGCAGGGGACTGTCCAGGATGACAGCCGGCTCCTGATGCTTCTGCCACGGCCCCGGAGTAAGCCCTGTTCCGTGTTGTGAGGTGGGAGTCCCCACGCGTCTGTCTGTCCTTCCCTCTGACCCTGCTCTCTCTCCCCGCTTCCTCATCTGCAGGTTGGGAAACCTAGAGGGGAAGGAACAAGCATGGTGATTGACAGGAGCCTGGACCCCACCCTCAGGGTTGATTGACATCTGGATCGAGGAGGCAGGACTTCTGCTGAAGCTACCTGTTCAGATTCCTGGGAAAGGTGGTGGCCAGGGCCCAGTGTTTGTTGATTGAATATTGATCAGAGATTGGTGGGGTAGAGGAGCACACAGTGGGCACCCAAGTGTATACAGTATGATGTTTATGGGGGCACAGTGCAATGTTCAGGGACGTACATTATGATGTTCAGAAGCACACAGTAGGGTATTTAGGGGCACACAGTCTGACTTTCAGGGACGCCCAGTGAGATAATGTTGGGTACAGAGTTTGAAATTCAGTGATACGCAGTGTGACATTTAGGGGCACACAGTGGGTCTCCAGAAACACACAGTGTGACAATCTTGGGCACAGTATCTGATATTCTTGGGTACAAAGTGGGGCTTCAGAAGCACACAGTGTGGCATTCAGGGGTGCAGAGTAGGACTTCAGAAGCACACAGTATGACGGTCAGGGGTGGATGGTGGGTCTTTGGAGCACAGTGTGGTCTTTAGGTGAGGCCCAGTTGCTGACTGTGAAGTGACAAAGTCACTCGTGACTGCATGCACAGCATGAGAACGTCCTTCTGACATCACAGGGTCCCTGCCAGCATGACAGTGAAGCATCATGACGGGGAGGGACAAGTGAGCTAGGCTATGCATGCAGAGGAAACTTGAAGTGACGCTCATGGACCCCAGAACCTAATGGGAAAGTGGGTGGGGCGGTGTCCATCATGGCTCTGTCCTAAGGACGCCGGCCATGTCCACCTAGGCCAACCTCATCCCATGAGCTTTCACTTCCTCTGCCCAGGTTCCGCCCCTTACCACAGGAGGTGAACTCTGAGAGCACTTCTGACTTTGAGGTCACTTCCGGTCCGTGGGTGTCCTGCTCCAGCTTGTGCCCAATTCCCCCTCCCATGATGCTTCACTCTCACCTCAGCCTACATCCCTGATGTCTTCACTGCCCATTTCCCAACAGAGAAACAGGGAGGATCCTTCTGGTCACTTTGGGTTTGGGGGAGTGTCCTTCCATCTTGTCCTCGAAGCCTGTATATCATGATGCTTTGTGTGTGTCAATGTGTAGAAATGGTGACCTGTGACCCAGAAGTGAGGTGCTAATGTGTGAACCAAAAGTGGGGTGCTGAGGCAAGACCCAGCAGTAGGGTGCTGACCCCTGTCCCCAAGGGCTTCACTCACATGCATAGCACAGGATGCATCACGTGGGACAATTTATACTGGAAAATGCAGTGCTGGAAATCTGTCAGTCAACCCACCTGTCATCCATTGCCTATGTCCAGGTGATTGGTGTCCCAAGGCCATGTGGTCCACAAGCCCATACTGATACTATGGGAACAATAGCTGTCAATCATGGAGAGGGCAGAAATGACTCCTGTGCAATGGGAAACCGCCAGCGCTGTTATCATATTCTCCAGAATGCTCAGCACTGGCTATCAGTCATGTGACACTTCCCTAAGTACCCCACTTCTGGCCCAGATCTTTCCCTCCCATGATTCTTCAGGCTGCCTTTCACAGACGCCTGGTGACATCATGAGGTTCTATTATGCTCTGAGTTCAGGGCAGAACACTTCCGGTGACTCCATCACTGAGTGCTGCTCCAAGCACAAAGCATTTCAAGCTACTTCCGGTTCCTGGAGGGCTTCAGTACTCATTGGTTTGTGTATCTTTCTCGTGATCCTTCGCTCCCTTTCTGATTAGACTGATTGACATCATGAGACCTCATGATACTCTGGGCTCTGGATGTGTATAAGGTAGTGACGTCATCACTGAGTCTGTCTCCTCCACAGTCTTCAGTTCTTATTCCAGAGTCAAGAGATGTCCATGGCTACTGGTCTCGTCCCTCCATCCACCTCTGTCAATCATCCCTCAGGACACGCCCACAGCATCTGTTGTCAATCATCCATCTGTCTTCTCTGTATCCACTCATCCCTAAGCACCCCAGTGACTGAGCACCAGCACCACAGTCAGCAAGTACACATACAGGCTCACCAAGTCAGAAGCCCTCTACCGCCTGAGC
Organism: Sigmodon hispidus; assembly: GCA_004025045.1. NCBI lineage: Eukaryota > Metazoa > Chordata > Mammalia > Rodentia > Cricetidae > Sigmodon > Sigmodon hispidus. The sequence continues at coordinate 10,354 of PVIH01005604.1, forward strand.
CTCCAGCACTCACTGGGCACCCTGTGGACGGTGTCACAAGTCACCACTCACCGAGTCACCAACACCCCAGACTCACCGTCAAGCACTCAGTAACTGAACCCCAAGCACTCCACCGACTGTGTTACCAGCACCCTACCGTCTGCTCCCTGCTCCCGCCCTTACTGGAAGGGGGGAACCACACCTTCCCCTTTTCCCACTTCCCCTTTTTTGCTACAATCCCCCTCGCCCCCCCCCCCCGCGTCTCCAAAACCACCTCCCGGTGTGTCTGTGGGGTCCATCTGCATCTACACAGCCCTCCAACCCGCAGTCTGCTGGAGCGGGGTCCTGCCTGCCGCCATCTGGGCAGCATTCACCCTGGAGTCTGAACGAGGAACTTCGGTTCCCACGGAGAAGCACTGTGGGGAAACTAGGAATTCCCAACCTTCCACGGTCCGTCTGTCCGACTGACCGTCGGTCGGCCCGCCCCTCCCCTTCTCCCCTTTTTGTCATTTTTTTTTCTTCCCCGCCGGCCCCCGGCGCGGTTATCGACGTGGCCGATCAGTTAGTCAGTCAGTTATCGGTGATCAGTTAAGTCAGCTAGAGAGAGGAGCTTCCGTCACCGCCGCGACTTCCCCAAATGAAAAACAGCCCCCGGGTCAGGCAGACGAGCGCGTCCCGTGTCCGTCTGTGCTTCCCTGTGTCCGTCCTGCCACTATGAGCGTCCCGACCTGGCCCATCGTGGTCATCCTCCTGCTGCAGCTTCTACTGACATCGGGGGAGGAGAACGCAGGTGAGACCCTGGCGAATGGAGGGAGGGAGGGAGGGAGAGCAACCGCGGGGTCACGTGGTTAGGGAACGTCCACATGTTGTCCCCTGGGGGCTTGCCGGGGTTGCAGGGGTCTAGGAGAGCGCTGACAACTTGTCAATCAATCACGCTAGGATAATAGCTCATCTGCATATGCGCATATATTAACGTTAAGGTGGGCTTCAGTAGGCCGCTTTCCGCTCAGAACTTAGGGTGCCTGAGGCTCAGTAATAGGGTGCCTGCTCCTCACTAATACATAGGGTGCTCGAAACTCAGCACAAAAGGTGCTTGCCAGTCAGTACATTAGGCTGCTTGAAGCTCAGAAGTTAGGGTGCCTGAGGCTCAGAAGTTAGGGTGCTTGAAGCTCAGAAGTTAGGGTGCCTGAGGCTCAGAAGTTAGGGTGCTTGAGGCTCAGTATATAGGATGCTGCGGCTCAGTACATAGCGTGCTGTGGCTGAGTTGGCAGGGTACTTGTAGTGCAGCTGATTAGACGGTAGTTCAGACGGCAGACAGCCTGTAGCTTGGTTCAACAGAAGATGACAGAGCGCAGACCCCGCCCCTAGACCATGTGACCCCGTCACCCCACACACACGCGTGGGCTGAGACACATGTCCTCTGACGTCACGCCCGTGCCCCGCTACCTTGTACCCTTAGAGAAACCGCTGGATTTCGGCTGGGGGCGGGACGGGGGAGGTGGCATTGGCACCGGGAGCCGAGGCCCCGAGATGGCGGGGTCACGTGACGGGGACTGGGATCGCTGGTGCTTCGTGCTGCCGGGCCAAAGCACATCCTTCCTGTTCTCCTGTTCGCTGGATCCCATAATGATGTTTGTATAAAGGACCCTGGTGCTGGGTACTCCCGGGGCTCAGTGCCCCCTCACCCCACACAGATCTTGATAATAGATCCCTGGAAACTCCACGGTAAAGGTCAGATGTTTCCCGACACAGGAAGTTCCACCCCCAGGGGCTACAGAGTGACAGGCCGGTGGGATGGGTTAACAAAGGAGGGGCAAGTAAGCGCTTGTGGCTTCACGGGCAAAGTGCTAGTGACTCAGAGGGTAGAGGCTGGGTGCTCAGTGTGCAGAGTCCTGGGTGCTCAGTGGGCAGAGTCCTGGGTGCTCAGTGTGCAGAGTCCTGCGTGCTCAGTGGGCAGAGGGCTGGGTGCTCAGTGTGCAGAGGGCTGGGTGCTCTGTGTACAGAGGGCTGGGTGCTCGGTGTGCAGAGGGCTGGGTGCTCGTGGGTCAAGGGCTGGGTGCTCGGTGTGCAGAGTCCTGGGTGCTCGGTGTGCAGAGGGCTGGGTGCTCGTGGGTCAAGGGCTGGGTGCCCGGTGTGCAGAGAGGGATGGGTGATCAGACGCCTCTGACATCAATGCTCTTATGATCCCTTCAGATGACAGCTTCCGAGTCAGCATCATCTGCTGGAACCTAGAGACTGTGGAGGTCACATGGGATCCTGCCCACTATGTGGGGGTCAACCTAAGCCTATCTTTCCGGTGAGTGACAGGGAACCACCTCCCATGATGCTCCACTACTCCCACTATCCTCTTACTCCTTCCTTGCCATGATGTTCTGCTCTTCCCATGATCCCCCGCTGACCTCCCATTATTACCTGCTCCCCTATCATGGACCCCTCCTTCTCCTATCCAGGATCCTCCCTCCTCCTTGATTTCCTGCTCTTTCCCCCTAAACCCCTGATCTCCTCCCATAATGCCCCATTCCTGCAGCTACAACCTTGACCCTCCTCGAAGCTGTCCCAGTTACATCCTGTCAGCTGGAATCACTTCTGGGTGCGTCTTTCCCGCTCGCCGCCTTGCAAGGCTGGAGATCAATATACTGAAGGGCAAGGAATCCATTTATAATCGGAAGCAGCTGGCTACAGCCTACTGTGAGTGCCTGAAGTAGGGGTGAGGTTTACCTTGAGTGGGGGGGGGGAAGTAGGGGATGGGACCTCCAAGGGAATGACTTTGGTGGCCCAGATGAGATAGAGTCCCCTGACCTTCAAGTGGGCGAGTGTGCAGAGGTGCGCCGGGTCATGCAGGGGTAACCTGGCACCTTGGGATCATGCTTGGGTCACATAGGTGAGTTGGGGATTATGTAAGGGTTGTGTGTGCATAGGGGCCACCCAAGTGTCACACAGGTCCCTTGGAGTGACACAAGGGTCACAAAGGTATATAGAGGTCACTGGGATGCCTTGGGGTCTCCCAGGGGTTACATAGGTGCCTAGAGGCATGCAGAGTCACACAGTGGTCGTGAACCACCAGGTCTTCCACATATGCCCTGACATCATCCAACAGTGATTGACAGCCTTCTCCCATGCAGTGAAGCCCCGCCCCCCAGGGAATGTAACCTTCCATTGGCTGGAGGACACTGTCCGAGTCACGTGCACTGACCTTCCATATGGTGGCCTCTTCTATGAGGTCCAACACCGAGGGGCCATGGACCCAGTCTGGGAGGTGCGTGATGTAACTGGGTTCTCAGCATGCCCGTGCTCAGAGGTTTGTTTGTCCATCATCTGTCAGTCAGTCATGTGTCATTAACCCATCAATCACGCCTATATCTATTACTCATGCTGTGACCATCTGTTAATCATCCATCGTCAATCATACCTCTGTGGGTCATTCTACTGTGAATCATTCTTCCATCTGTCTATCACCCATTCCTCTGTCAAGAACCACACCTGTATCAGTCACCATCAATCACTCTTAGTCACACCCCATTCTCATAGTCCCACCTCCATCCTCAGTCACAAGATCCCCATCTATGTTCTGATCCTAAAGCTCCGCCCCCTCCACCCTTACTTCCATGTCGTATCCCATTTCAAGTATAGAACCTCCCCCACCCTTCTGTGCCTGAGACAGTCTGAAGGGAAAACTGAGTCACAATGCCATTATATGACCTGTCTGTCCACAGACCTCGTCAGAGACCACATGTGATGTTACAGTAAATGGAGTCAACCCTCAGCACTGCTATGACTTCCGGGTCCGGGTCACCACTCAGGAACAAACGTATGGCCGCAAGACATACCCAAGTGATTGGACCCAAGTGACCCACTGGCGGGCAGCACAGCGTACAGGTGATGTCATAGGAGGAGGAGGTATCACATAAAAGGGTCAGAGGTCAGGTGAGACAAGGTTAGAGGTCATAGCAGAGAGGGTTGAGATTCCTGAAGACGAGGTCAGGGGTCACTGGCAGAAGTCAGAGGTCACAAGAGCAGGTGAGTGAAAGGCAGTAGATGATTGACAGGTAGGTACCATAACCATGCAGACACTGCTCCTCTCCACAGGTCACATGACACCTTGAGGCCTAGCACCAAGGTCTTGAAACCCACATTGGGATGCCAGATATTTTAAGAATTATTTACTGGCAGTTTATTATATAAAAGGATTAATATTTATTAAGGGGTTTATATAAAACACTCATGGATACAAAATTGAACCTTTAAGGCAATTCTTGGCGAGTTGAACTGTCCCAAGCAGTAGTAGTGGCAGCCCTCTCTCTGAGAACACAGGAACCAACAGGGATGGTAGGCAGGTGTAACCAGTCTCTAGGTCTCCCTCAATAATGCCTGAACCCACCACACGTACTCCTCCCCCAGAGTCCTGCCAGGAGCCTCCCACCCCAGCGTTTCCGAAGTTCCTGGTCACGTGTGGCCTCCTGACACTGCTGACTTTGTTGTTGCTGCTGCTGTCATTATGGAGGCTGCAGAGGTCAGGGGCGAAGCTGGGGAAGGCTCATGGACATGAGGTGGGGTGGTGGGGATGAGGGCAGCGGTGCGGTCACATGCATACCCACAATCCCCTGGGTGCATCCTCCTGGTCATCCTCCTGTGTTAGTTAGTACACTGTGTCAGTTTCCCTCCCTGACTAGTCCGGATTACTTAGACCTGGTGAGGCATGTGTGTGGAGATGATGACATCATGGTCACTGCTGATCCCTGACCCCATCCCTTTCAGGGTCAAGAATGCACTCATGCCCTGCGTGCCCGACCCCAAGGGCAGCTTCCCTGGGCTGTTCGAGAAGCATGGCGGGGACTTCCAGGTGACCTCTAAGCTCAGCTCCCATACTTCACTCCCTACCCCCACTTCCAATCACTCCCTCCTGTGATCTTTGCCTCTCTGTCCCAATTTTCATTTTCTCCCTCCCATGATCCTTCACTATCTCTTCCCCCCACTTTCGATTCTCGGGAGACAGGTGTTATTGTGGCTCCACTCCTATTCCCATGATCCTTTGAATCTCCAGGAGTGGATCACGAACACTCAGCATGTGACCCTGATGGTGAAGCCAGAAGTTGGTGACCCAGCAGAAGAGGCACTGGTCGTGGAGCATTACAAGAAGGGGGCAGAGCCTGTATGGAATGGGGCCCAGGGGTATCCCAGCTTCCCACACAAGGGCCCACAGGGTGGAGACCTCGTTTCTGTTGGTGGGATCATGTTCGTGATGGACAGCAACGCCTATATGACCTTATGACCCTGGTGCTATGATGGGGTCATGGCCAACATTAGTGTCCATGGTGAAACTATTGCTTCCTTGAATCTCTTCAAATCTAACATTTGCACAAGAGTCCATTCAGCTCTTAAACAGCCTTGAAGATATCTAGCATTCCTGTCTGTGATCTGTTTTAATAGTTTTTCTGAAACTTTTATGTTGGTACTTATCTATAACGTATTGCCCACGGTCCTCCTGTCAGTCATTCCTCAGTACACACCCACAGTTCTTTTGTTGGCTGAGCTTACCACGTGGCCCAGGCTGACCTTGCCCCCTCTCCCTACAGACCCTTATGGCCACCACAATACACTAGCACTGTGAGGACTGTGAGCAGTATGGCTTCTTACAATAGACATTAGGTTCTTTAATTGCTCTGAGTTTCTTCCACAATGACAGGAAACACCTGAGCCAAATTTGACACGGGCCTGCAAGAGACCCCACGAGGCATTACCAACAGCAAAGGGTTTCCTTTTCTGTCCCATGTTGATCCACATTCCATAGTCCAATGTCTGCCTTTGCCACACCTTTTGCATACTAAGAGAGGGGCCTTCTATTTAGATTATTGTTGGAAAAAACATTGCTTCTAGGAACACCCTATTTATGAACCCTTTTTAGGTGACCTTGTTTACTGCAGTTGAAACACTTGACATTTCAGTTTCTCTTCAAACCTCTGAAAATCACCTCTTCTATCCAAGCATCATCATAGTTATGAGATTCAGTATTGATTGTATCTTCGATCCGTTCCTCCAAGGATGCTGATCTTACATTTAACAGCCTAGTTACCCTTTTGCATTGTGCATTAGCATTTTCAAAAGCCACAGATTCAATTATTTATCTAGCTGCTGAATTTTGTATCATTCTATTTTACTGTTGCAGTCAGTCTTTATAAGAACTTAGTGAAGGTTTCGTTTGGGCTTTGTCTAACTTTAATAAATGACTCAGTTTTTCTTCCTATTTCTTCAGTTCTGTCCCAAATATTCAAGCTGGGGTATCATCATCATATAGAGATTGCCTTTCTACATTAGCATAATCTCTCTCCAAGAAGTTAGTCTTGGGAGATCGCCATACCTCTAGCCCTACTTTGTTATTCAATGGTTTTAGCCTCATCTTTCCATAAGGTCTTCCATTATAATTGAAAACCAGCCTCCAGGACTACTGTAACCAAATTTCTCCAGTCTTGAGGGATAATACTATTACAAGTTGACCACAAGTTTAACATCTGCTTTACAAAAGGTGAATGAATGCCATATGAAACTATTGTTTCCTTGAATCTCTTCAAAACATTTGCACAAGGGTTCATTCAGCTCTTAAACAGCCTTGAGGATATCTATTATTCCTCTGTCTGGCTCTGAATATCTATCTTTATGATCTATTTTAATAGTTTTTCTGAAACTTATATTAACCAACTCTTTAAATAAAACAAAAATGAGCAGCTAATACTTAATAATTTACATTACATAAATTCCATCTAAATTCCAGTTATCTTCATTTAATTGTTCCATTTTTAAACCATCCAGTGTATTAGCCTACAGAGACCTAACTCCCTCCATTGTAATAGTAGTGTCTCCCATTTTTTTAATGTGGGGAGAAAAAGAAAAATCTTTTAACTAATTCTTCCCTTTAAGAATTCCCAGTTGCCTAGGAGGGGTGTGTGGTCTTGCTGTTCGCCCACTGCAAAGGTGCAGGGGTTCAGCTGTATTTTGTCTCTCTAGCAGAAGTCAGGACTCTGGGACACTGCTGCATGTGGATTGTCTGTACTTAGAGTTTACTGGAAAGCTCCACCAGCTACACAGTTGTTTCAAATCTACCAGTATCTTCAGTATCTACTGTTAGATACTTCTTGCTACCCATCCTAATAGCAGCCCTGGGAAGGAGTCCCAGCCAACGGCAGCAAAGCGTCTCTCACCCTAGCTCCTGTGGTTGCCCTTAGCATCATGCCAAAGAATAAAGGCAAAGGAGGCAAAAACAGGCACAGAGGAAAAATGAAAATGAATCTGAAAAAAGAGAATTGGTGTTTAAAGAGGATGGGCAAGAGTATGCGCAGGTGGGAAATAGACAGTTGGAAGCAATGTGTTTTGATGGTGTGAGGAGGCTGTGTCACATCAGAGGAAAGTTGAGGAAAACGGTTTGGATCAATACCTCAGACATTATATTGATTGGTCTACAAGACTACCAAGACAACAAAGCTGATGTAATCTTAAGTATAATGCAGACAAAGCAAGAAGTTTGAAGGCATAAGGAGAGCTTCCAGAACATGCTAAAATAATGAAACACACACATTTGGCCCTGGGGATGATGATGAAATCCAGTTTGATGATATTGGAGATGATGATGAAGACATTGATGATATCTAAGCTGAAGTAACCATATTACATTCCAAGTCTTCTAAAGATAGTTCTGCACAATTGGGACCCTGACTTTCAGCTATTAAGTAAAACTTCTTTTAGCATGAGTATGGCTTGTTAAAGCAGATTGATGTATCTTTATTCTTAAAGAATTATATTTCTTTGAAAACCAAAGATGTTGAGTTATCTTAAGTGACATGTTAACACTTTATTCTTAGAGTTGTAATTGAACTTGGATTCAGCAGTGTGCACCGTTGAGACTGCTTTTCCATTTGTGATGCTTCATTTCTGACAGGAGTGATTCATCAGCATCATGGGCTGGTGAGCATCATAAGCTGAAGTATGCTCTGGTTCCAGCACATCTGCTTCGGGTCTTTATATTCTGGTCATCTGGCTGTGCTGTGAGACTTCAGTCAGATTTATTCATAATGTAAGTCTGCATTTGGAACTAGACGGAATGCAGCTGATTTTGTATTTAGGGACCCATGCCAATTTTATACTTTTCATGCTCTATACATTTGTTTTAGCTTTTATGCTATTGCCACCCATAAATAGGAACCTCACGATGTAGTTCTTAAATTACATGGGTAGCAATTTTGAGTTTTAAGAAATAGTCATTGCAGAAATTAAACAATTAGGTGATAATTAATTATCTTGACTTTGGAAATAGAGTAATTGACAATGATTATATAGAATTTTTACTTTTCTAAGGCATACCCAAAAATAGAAAATAAAAATAAAAAGAGAAATAAATATGTTCTGATACTTGCATAGAGAAATTTTCAAATAAGGTGGTGGGCACATGTTGGAGACTGACCCAGGACTATTTAGAATTTCCTGCTTCTTGGATGAAGCGTCCTTGGTAAATTACTAGCTTTGCAAAAACAGGCTTCTTGGAGTCCTTCAAGATTAGGCGTCCTTAGTTACAGAAGTGAGCTTCATGGAGTCTCCCATGATAAGGTGTTCTTCGCTAAACTGCAGGCCTTGCAAAAATGGGATGTCCTTGACCCTTCATACAATGTACGTTTAGATAGGGCTTCAAACAGTAATCAGTCAGCTGCAGAATCATGGGACCAAAGAGATCCTGCCCACCCGGACTTCCTCTGATAATTTTTCACTCTCCTCTTCGGTTAACTCCCCTCTCTCTGCTTCCCCTCTCTGCCTGGAGCCTTGCACTCCCCTCTCTCTGCTCCCCCCTCCCCTTCTAAAGCATTGTTTAAAAAAGCCTCAGCATTCATTCAATAAACGAAGCCTTGACGTGACTCAGACTCTTGTTGTTCTTTATGCACTTGGCTTCCTCTCTCTCTCCCCCCATTTGCTTCACAGGTGCCCCCCCCTCGAAACCCTCGAATAACTGGACCTGCTGGACAGGGACAGGCACATACATTGTTTTCTACTTTGCAAAATAGATTTAAAAAAAAATTCAAAAAGCTACTACATTGAAGTTTTGAGTATTTTAATTCTATGTATAGATTAGATTGAAGTTAATTATATAGTTGTATAAACTAAGTCTTCTTTAAATTAAGCTTAGGTTAATGGGAAAGGAGCCACAGCTTAATGAAAAGCGAGTTCCTATTTTCTGAATGGAGAAGTTCAGAAGTAGAAACACAATAAAAATAAATTGACATAAAACCATTTTTTCTCTTTTTAATATGTTCATTATATCTTTGGTATATAACAAAAATAAATAACTGGATGATTTCTAAAAAAATAAAAATAAAAAAGAATTCCCAATTGTCTCACCAAATCTGCCCCTGATAAACAATTCAGATGACAGTGAAGATGTGAGGCTGACTGCTCTGCATAGACCAGTAGAAACCCGGGCTGTTCTCAAGGAAGCTACCTAATACATCAGCAGCCTGAGGAGAGGGTCCAGGGAAAGCCCACAATCCACCAGGAGAGAAGAAACCAACGAGCCACCTGTCTGCATGGAAGAATGTGCAGAAGCAGCTAATTCTTGCAGTTTTTAGAGCCCAAAAGCTTACAGAGTTTGCTGCAGATAGGCTGCAACAGAAAAATCCCAGACTCACTCAGAGGGCTTGGGGAAGAAAAGGAAAATCTAGCCAGCAGGGAGCAGAGGGGCAGCATCTTTTCCCCATCATTGATTGACTCAGTGACCAACTCTGTAGACATGAGCTGATAACATGGGATAAACTGAGTCATTGCTGGTCATAAAACGGCCAAAGGTACCCAAGGCTGTTTCAAAAGTCAGCCATGCATGAGTACCTCAATCCCACTCATGTGACTGATTCTCACACTGCCCCCAAGTCCCAAGGTACTGCTCTACCACTTTCCCATGATGCCTTAGGTGTGAAGACAAGGGGCCGGACCTCGGATGTGATGGATGAGTAAAAAACCTCAGGTATGAAGGACACGGGGCAGGACCTCAGGTGTGATATACAAGGGGGCTGGATCTCATACATATGTGCTCAATGGTCTAAGCTGCACCCCCAGTCCCTGCATCTGTGGGTGGGCAGCTCCGTGCCTGGCTAGCGTGACTGACAGCTCACTATCCCCAGCTACCCACTGCACAAACCTCACAGGACACTTGTAGTTTATTACTCCACTAGCAGAGGCAGTACTCAGGGCCATAGCAACAATTAAAACCTGTCATTTCCTTAGCTGAGTGGCCACTAACATCACAGATGGACCAGGCACACAATGATGCCTCTGTATCAGGGATTTTTCCCGAATGTCAATCACTGCCAGGTTACTTGGTCCAGGTGCAGACTGAAAAGATGGTTTGATCTACCTTCACTTCAGGGTCCAGGTGGGACAGAGAGGGGAGGGCAGAAGGTTTTATGTTTTTCATGGTATTTTTAAATATTAAAAAATTTAAATTTTAATAATTTTTTAAAAATATTTTGAAAAGTTTTTTAATGTTTATTTTTGTTTTATGTGAATTGGTATTTTGCCTACATGTATAACTGTGTAAGAGTGTCAGATCTTGGAAAACATATGGAACGTTTCACAAATATGCATGTCATCCTTGCGCAGGGGCCGTGCTAATCTTCTCTGTATGTTCCAATTTTAGTATCTGTGCTGCCGAAGGGAGCACTGAAAAGTGTTTTTTACAGATTTAGTTTTTTAAATTTTATTTTTATTTTTTCTATTAATTTTTTGTTTTCTTTTTTTAAAGATTTATTTATTTATTATGTATACAGTGTACAGAAGAGGGCACCAGATGTCATCATAAATGGTTGTGAGCCATCATGTGGAAGAACAGTCAGTGCTCCTAACCTCTGAGCCATCTCTCCAGCCCTAATTTTTTGTTTCCTATTGAGTTATGTTTTAATTTGCTTTAATTTTTACTTTTTAAATTTTTTGTATTTTTTGGATCATAAAACTTTTATTGATATGGATATCTTTCCCAACACTTGATTCAATTCACAATACATAAATACCACATTTTCTTGTTCAGAAAACAGAATCTCAGGCCACTGTCCTAATGCTGACTAAGGAGAAATGGAAGCCTCAACCTAAGGCATGAGACCGTTATCTCAAGCCCTGGACCAACATGACATATCCACAGAAATTCAGTGAACAACCTGCAAGAAACCCAGCAGTCAGCTTTTGTGAGAGGCTAGTAGGTACTTTTTACTGTTTTTTGTAGCCTAGGTCGGCCACGAACTCCTAATGTAACCAAGGCTGACTCTGAACTATTTCCCATTTACATAGTGCTGGGGATCAAACGACTTTGAACTCTTGATTCTTCGGTTTCTACCCCACCAGCTTTGACATGATCATTCTATTTGATAATGTACACCTAAAAGAACTGGATGTTTCCAGGAAAACTTAGACTATACGGCCTGGATGAGCACCTAGAAAGTACAGAAAATAAAGAAAAGAAAAAATGTGACAGCCACTGAAATCACCTGGGCCCACATTACTGTGAGACGATCCCGACTCTGTGTGTGTGTGTGTGTGTGTGTGTGTGTGTGTGTGTGTGTGTGTGTGTGTAAGCCAGAGATAAACCTTGAACTTAATCCCTCTGGGGAAATGCTACCCACCTTGTTTTTTGAAGACAGACAGTACCTCAATGGCCTGGAACTCCTCTAAGAGACTAGGGTGGCTGGCCCATGAGGCCTGGGTTCCTCCTGTCTCTACTTTCTCAGAGCTGAGATTACAAAGATGCACCACCAAGCATTTTTAACATGGGTTCTCAGGAATAAACCCAGGGCCTCATGCTTGCAAGGCTAGCATTTCACCTGCTGAGTCATCTCCTTAGCGCGTTCACTGGTATCTGAGTGTAATTCACTGCCTTCTGGGGGAACCTGGGGACAGCTGATTGAGCTGTCCTATGTCTTTGTTAACAGTCTATGTGTCAAACTTGGTATATTTAATACCAGCTTAAATAAAACATTTAAGTTTTATATTTCATTCTGGAGAGATAGCTCAATGGTTAACAGCACATACTGTTCTTGTACAGAACCTCAGTTTGATTCTCAGCAAGGGTATCGGGTGGCTTACTGCCAACTGCCTGTAACTCTACGTCCAGGGGATCTTATGCTTTCTTGTATCCTTACAGGTACCTGCACACAAGTACCTACACACACACATACACACACACACAGAGAGAGAGAGAGAGAGAGAGAGAGAGAGAGAGAGAGAGAGAGAATTTCAAACATACTTACCCTAGTTTTATTCCAAAATTATACTACATTTTTGTAGAGAAGATTTAGGAAAATACTTGAGAAAGGAAAAAAGCCTTTCTCAGTGCTTGAATGCCATGACACTGTTCCAGAATGGTGTCCTGAGGAATTTCTAATTCCACAAGGGTGATGAAAACCACAAAGAAGTTTTAACAAGTTTTCTTTTTCTTTTTTTCCAGCTCCACTCTGCAGGATTTATAATTTTTCATAGTCCCCCCACCTCCCCTTACCCCCACCCCCTCATGCTACAGAGGCTCAGGAACATGCCACCTTTGGAGCAACACAGATCTGATGTTTTACAATGAGTAATTTTTAAAATGGAAGGAAAAAACCCTGATATTGGAGAGGGGTTGGGACGTAAAAGAAAAGAATCCACCAGGAATATAGAGAGGATATGGGAGGGGGGAACCACGCTGAAGACTATCTATCACTGCCTCAAATCCCCTGTCATCAGACCCCACATGGAGGCCTCTCTCTGCCTCAGGTTCCCCAGCACTCGGAGGCCTCTACTGGACAAGCTGATTACCCAGAGATGAGAGGTCCATGCTGTAGGTTTCAGATGCCACCCGACGGCATCCTTAGGACACAGTCCAGCTGCAAGAAGGTCCTGGTCAGACTCAGAAGCCAGTGGGGAGGAACAGAGGCCTCAGCTCTTTATTGATGGAGGGATGGGTAGAACTAAGGACAGTCCAAGATAATCCTGGTCTGGCACCTGCTACCACCCCAAGCTTTCACAAGCAGAGCACCAAGATCCAAGTTCAGTGGGACATCTCGAATCTTTCTGTTTGTGTGGGTTATGTGTTTGCATGTGTATGTATGCACATGTGTCTGCATGTTTGCATGTCTGGTTTTTTAGACTCCAATTGGCTGTGTGTGCACGCTTGAGTGTCTGGACATTCTTCTCTGCTCAAGCATGGGTATTTGATACAGTGAAGGCAGACATTATTGCTGCAGGGCCCTGCCATGGCCTTTCTCATGCATTAGCAAGGAACAATGCTCTTGAGTTAGGGCCTAGACACAGGCTCTCTTCATAGTATAAGACTCCACAGGCAAAGGAAGAGCTTCTAGCTCCAGAGCACAGGCATCCTCCATAAAGAGATGTTTGTCCTCCCATCCTGGCCCCCTGGCTTTTCTGGGCCTCCCCAGTTGGTGGTATGTTTGGGAAGGTTAAGGAAGTGAAGCCTTTGCTGAAAGAAGTATGTCACTAGGAGCATGCTTTGAGGTTTTACAGCCTGGTTCTGCTTCTTGTTTCTCAGTTTTTTTCCCTCCTCTCCCCTCCCTCAGGCTCTGTAAGAGGCCAGCCCGAGAGTGTTGCACAAATCCTAATTGATCTTACAATAAGAACCCAGAGTCAGATACTGGAGAAAACTTGCACGATTAGAGAGACAGAGGAACAACCCACAGCCACTTCCCCCCACTACTAAACCCTCAGACTGGAAGGGGTAGACCCTGTCTCCACGAATCCTCAGACTGATCGAAGAAAGTGTAGGGAGAAGGCTGGGACTCCTGCCTCCTCCTACCTTATATTCCTCTCTGCTCAGCCATAATCAACCTTCCTAGTGCTGGGATTAAAGGTGTGTGCCACCACTTCCTGGCTGTTTTATCTTTTGGACTGGATTAACTCATGTAGTTCAGGCTGGCCTTAAATTCAGAGAGATCCAGAAGGATCTCTGTCTCCAGTGCTAAGATTAAAGGTGTGCCATTACTGTCTGACCTCTATGGCTGGCTCTGTCCTCTGATCTTCTTCAGGCAATCTTTGTTACAAAATATATCAGCACACAAGTTGACTCATCAGTCTCTGCACACAGGTTCCTAACTGAGCACATCTCAGCTCACAATGGAGCCTTACCTTGCTTGTATTCCTTCACTTGCCTCTACCATTGAAGCCCTGTGGTCATTTTCCTATCTTGTACGTTTGTAGACTCCAGACTCCATGGAGCTATCCAAAGAGGACTCATCCTGTTCTCAGAAAGGTTAGGATTGTCTCCTAAGCTCCAGGTAACCCAGCTGCAATGTGCAACTGGATTCTCAGCCCCTGAACTGAGGTCACTCACTGTCTTTCAGCACCTTCTCAGCTTCCCTTAGGTTTTCACCATCAGGAAAAGATGGCACTGGTTAATTTTTGTCAATTTAACACAAACTAGAGTCATTTGTGATGAGGAAATCTTATCTGAGGAGATGCCACTATCCATCTTCCAAGTTTGTGTGCCATTTTGTTAGTTAATGATTGAAGTGGGAGGGCTCCACTCATGTGGGCAGTGCATCCGCTGGGCAGGTATTCCTGTGTTGTGTAAGAAAAACCATGGAGAGAAAGCCAATGAGCAGCACTCCCCCTTCAGATTCCTGCCCTGACTTCCCTCAGTGATGCAGTGTGATCTGAGAGTTCTAGGCTGAAAGAAACCATTTCTTCCCCCAAGCAGCTTTCGGTCATGGTGTCTATCACAGCAAAAGAAACCTAACTAGGACAGCACCCCATACATCTCACAAGTCTCTGCCATTGAGCCGATGGTTTCTTTCTTTTTTTCTTTTTTTAAATATTTATTTTTATTTTATGAGAATTGGTATTCTGCCTGCACGTATAACTGTGTAAGGGTGTCAGATCTTAAATTACAGTTGTTTTTTTTTTTTAAAAAACTTTATTTATTTATTTGCCTTGGTGTTTGCCTGGAACTGGAACTACAGACAGTTGTTAGCTGCCATGTGGGTGCTGGGAATTGAACCCAGTTCCTCTGGAAGAGCAGACGGTGCTCTTAACCACTGAGCCATCTCTCCAGCCCCTTTTTGTTTTTTTTTTTTTAAACACTTATTTATTTATTTATTTAATTATTTGCCTTGGTGTTTGCCTGGAACTGTAACTACAGACAGTTGTTAGCTGCCATGTGGGTGCTGGGAATTGAACCCAGTTCCTCTGGAAGAGCAGATGGTGCTCTTAACCACTGAGCCATCTCTCCAGCCCCTACAGACAGTTGTTACCTGCCATGTGGATGCTGGAAATAGAACGCGGTCCTCCGGAAGAACAGTCAATGCTCTTAACCCCTGAGCCATCTCTCCAGCCTGAGCCCATGGTTTCTATACAACCTACCAGGGGAAGTGGTACAGAGCCTGGCCCAAAGGAGGTAGCCCTCTCTGGCTTAGCTGCCCAGCCAAATAAAGAGCATGGACTTCATGCTCAGCAAAGGACATTGAGTCACCCTCTTTCTAAAGAGGTTAATACTCAGAGCTGCACTTAGAGAAAGGACTGCAGAAACTGGAGGTAGATTCATGGGGTAAGTGTGACACTGTTGTATGATATTTCGTTTGTGTTCTGACAAATAAAGCTTTCCCAGAGATCAGAGGGCAGAGGTAGCCACTAGTTAACCATAGAGGCCAGACAGTGGTGGCACAGGCCTTTAATTCCAGCACTTGGGAGGAAGCAAGAAGATCAGGAGTTCAAGGCCAACCTGGACAACAGGAGATTGAACCAGTCTAAAGGAGAAATAGCTGGGTGGTAGACACTCACTCACATCTTTGATCTCAGCACCAGGGAAGTGGAGACAGGAATGTAAGGCAGAAGGACTCAGGATTTTGGCACTTGCTATGGGATTATGCTCTTGTACACTGTAAAAATTTGCCACTCATACTGGTTTAATAAAATGCTGATTGGCCAGTAGCCAGGCAGGAAATATAGGTGAGGCAACCAGACTAGAAAAATTCTGGGAAAAGGAAAGACAGAGGAAGCAGGATGAGAATGCTACACTGAGAAAAGGTACCAAGCCACAAGGCTAAACACAGATAAGAAATATGGGTTGGGGCTGGAGAGATGGCTCAGTGGTTAAGAGCACCGTCTGCTCTTCCAGAGGACCTGGGTTCAATTCCCAGCACCCACATGGCAGCTAACAACTGTCTGTAGTTCCAGTTCCAGGCAAACACCAAGGCAAATAAATAAATAAATAAATAAATAAATAAAGTTTAAAAAAAAAAAAAGAAATATGGGTTAATTTAAGTGTAAAAGTTAGTAATATGCTACTTGACTATAATATTACACCTCTGAGTCAATTATTTGGGAAGTAGATGGTGGGTATTTGGGAATTGTTGACAGGACAGAAATTTCCAGCTACAGTGCCCCATTCAGCCTGAGATTTTGTAGAGGTAAGAAGTCTCTAGTGGCTGCTGCTCTGCTTCTCTGCTCTTTCAGCTTTCACCCTCAATATCTGACTCCGTGTTTTTATTGTTAAGACTAGTTAGGATCATGCCTCATGACACAACTGGGCAGTATATGGAAGCAGACAGACAAGGAGACCCTAGCATAGGCCTTGCAGGTACTTCTTCCCCACAAAGACAAAATACAAAGGAAATGTGGAAAAACTTTCATTGCTGAAGTTGAAGTCTACAAAACAAAAACTGCTGTTCTTGGAGTAGAATGGGCATCATCTGGAAAGTGAGGCAGGCCAGCTGTAAAGGTGAAAGCCCCCAGAAGGTGGCGGCTATGTAGGGGCACCCACAAGTCCTGCAGGGCCCTGTCCCAATGTCTGTCCAATCACTGCTGTCTCCAGGGGCTTGAACCCCACATTGTCCAGAGGTATTCCGAAGGCCAATAACTTCGCCTCATACGTACGCAACAGGTCATTGTGGGCCTGAAAAGACAGAGCAAAGTCAGGGAGAAAAAGAGTCCACACGGGCCCGAGAACCACAGTCACCCTACCCCATGGCAGGTGGAGTAGGAGGGCTGGGCCAAGCATCTGCCAATGCTTTGTTCTATGCTAGAGCAATACTGATGTCTTGTGTCATTAACTCAAATAACCCACAATACGGACAGCCATGGGTGGACTCCTGGCTCTTTACTAAGTACTTCCGAGTAAGGGTCTCTGTCCTTTCCTTGCCAAGGTATAATGGTATCTCTTCCTGCCTCAGGAGAGCTCAGCACACTCCAACGACCCAGTGACTCTGCAGAGGTTGCATGTAGAGGGCACTGGGCCTCAGAAATGGTGCTGTTGGAGCCAAGAAAAACAAGTGACTTCCTTGTAGGGAGAGGGTTGTTCTGTTCTGAGTTTGGTTTTCATTGTGGCCTGGGAAAAGCTAGAACTTGCTATTTCTACCCAGAACAGCCTAGCACTCAGAATCTCACGGCTTCAAGGGAGAGCCAGTGTTCTTCATGTGGTGTCACTGGGCACACATGTTCTAGGGAGGGCCTTTGGCCAGGAGTGATCTGCCAAGGCAGGACAAACGCCTTTTGTGTTTCTGTGTGTGTGTACTTTTCGTTTTGTTTTGGCATTTATTTGTTTGTCTTATTGGTCTTCTATTTTTTTTCATTTTTATGGGCTTTATTTATTGTTTTGGTTTTTGAAAGTTGAGTTGGTAGGAGATGGGGTCTGGGAGGAGTTGGGGCAAAAGGAAAAAATATGATCAAAATATATTGTATGAAATTTTAATTAAAAGAACCCTGCTGTTTCAGCCACGTGAGTACTAGGATTACAAGTATATATACACCAACACACCTTGCAATATATATATACATACATATATATATATAGTACCTCTTTACATATAGTCTCCCTATATAGCCCCTAGATAGCCACTGATGTCCTGGAACTTGCTATATAGACCAGCGTGGTCTATAATTTACCAAGACCCACCTGTCTCTGCTTCCTGAGTGGTAGTATTAAAGGGTGTGCTACCACACTCAGCTCAAAAAATGCATGTCTAGTACTTTTTGTTGTTGCTATGTCTATCTATCTATATACAGATCGATAGATGTATGTGGGTATATGTACGGGAAGATACACATAAGTGCAAATGCCCAAAGAGGCCAGAAGAGAAAGTCAGATTCCTTGGAACAAAACTTTCAGGCACCTGTAAGCCACTCATGTGGATGCTAAGAACTAGACTCTGATGTTCTTAACCACTGGGTCATCCTTCCAACCTCCAAAATGCACTTTTTGTTTGTTTGTTTCTTGAGACATGGTTTCCCTGTGTAACCTTGGTTGTCTGGAACTTGTCCTGTAAACCAGGCTGGCCGAAAACTCAGAGATCTATATCTGCCTCTGATTTCTAAGCACTGGACTTAAAGGTATATGCCACCATAGCCCAACTACAATGCACATTTTTTTTAATTGGGAAAATTTCACTAGGTTGTTGTAAAGACTTGAATCTGTTTTATTCATTTGTCTAAGACAGGGTCTTACTTTGTAGCCTAGGTTCCTCCCATGTTCCTCCTGTCTCAGCACCCGAGTGCTAGAATTATAGGTATTGAACTGAATGAAAAGAGAAATGCTTGGAGTCAGTGAGCCTCACAGCAAATGATCAAAAGGGGGTCACTAGCCAGGATTATAGTGCACACCTTTAATCCCTGCACTCAGACAGAGACAGCAGACCTCTGTGAGTTCTAGGCCAACCTGGTCTACATAGTGAGTTCCAGGCCAGCCAGGGTTATACAGTGGAACAGTCTTAAACAAAAACAGAATGATTTATTATCCTCAATGTGGTTTAATAAAGAGAACTAATGCTTGGAACAGAGATGAAAAGGTAAATAAGAATGGGCTTCAGAGAGAACTTAGGGGCTGAGCTCTGATTACCAGACACCTTATCAAATAAAAGCCAAGGATATCCCCACCCCCAAGAGCTGTACATACAGCAGACAGCCCTAACTTGGCTCAGCCATGTCAGCTGAGGAACAGGTGTGATAAGGAAAACTCTAGCCTGACCTCTAGGGGGGACTGGGAAGCCAGGGTAGCTTGAGCAGCATGGACCCTGGGAAGCGGTAACAGACACTGCCTACCTATGTCTAGGCAGGGGTAATTGTTTGTTTGTTTGCTTGTTGTTTTTGTTTCTCTGTGTAGCCCTGGCTGTCCTGGAATTCACAGATATTCCTGCCTCTGCCTCCAGAGTATTGGGAAAGACATGCTTCACCACTGCCCAGCAAAATAAATATTTTTAAAAAGTAAAATAAGATGACATGAATATCCACATAAGGCCCTAACCAACTGAACAGGGATGCAACAACTGCCCCACATAATTAAGGATGTGACTTGTGGGGCAGCTGCTCTTGGTAAATCTTTGGTAAGATAGTGAGCAAAACACAGGTAAAACAACCCACTGAAGAACCATCTGGAAGGGCTGGAGAGATGGCTCAGAAGTTAAGAGGACTGACAGCTCTTCCAGAGGTCCTGAGTTCAATTCCCAGCAACCACATGGTGGCTCACAACCATCTGTAATGAGATCTGGTGCCCTCTTCTGTATACTGTATACATAATAATAATAATAATAATAATAATAAAAAAAATCTGGATACAGAATCCAGGCCTCTCTCAGGTGCATGCGACAGATGGCAGTCAGGGTCCAACAGGAGTTAGCATGGAAGGGTATGGAGCTCTTTCAGACTCACAAAGGTATCAGAAAGGGTGAGAGTCTTACTGCAGTGGGTATTAATCTGGAAGAACAGAGAGGCTCTTCCAACTGCCTGAGAGGCCAGATGAGCAAAGAAGTGGGGAGGGAGAGATAGATTTGAACATGGTAGGAGACAGGGTCCTAAGTGAATACCAGGCAGGCCTATAAGCAACACCAGGACAAGGTCACTCTCAGGCCCTAAGGCTATGAGGGCATATCACATGAGGATTACCAGACCTGAAATGAGAGAGGGCCCCAGAGACCCTTCATCTATAGTGTTCACAAGCTATGGGAAGAGAGAGCCCTGAGGGAGAAGGTGGGGCTCTGGGGATCAGGGATTAGCCATACCTTGCAAACCCGGGCCAGCTCATACTGTAAATCCTTGATGGTGGTATTCTTTGATTCTAGAACATCCTACGTAGAGAGAGAGACAAAAGTGATTTTAATCCTTGTCATCTGACAGAGGTGGACAGGTGAACACTAGGGGTTCCCAAAGGGTTGGAAAGGCTAAGGAAATGGTAGTATGGGTCACCTCAGCCCCCATACATGAATCCACACAAGTGTGTCAGCAGAAAGGTCTCCAAGGCATAAGCAAGCACTAGAAGGGGCAGCAGCAGTGTCTTTGTATTGCCTACATCCTTACAGTGAAGTACCAGGCTCCCAAGACAAAACAGCGGTTGGATCTGTGTATGTATGACACAGGACATGTGACTCAGGACAGAGGTCAATATCAGGTGCCATCCTCTATTGATTTCCATCTTTTTTTTTGAGACAAGGTTTCTCTCTATAGCTCTGGTCCTTCAGGAACTCCCTCTGTAGATCAGGCTGGCCTCAAACTCACAGAGGTCTACCTGCCTCTGCCTCTCTGGTGTGGAGATTAAAGGTGTGCACCACCACTACCAGGCCTGTAGGGCATTTTTTTTTTTAATGATAGATACAGAAGGGCCCCATTGTGAGGGGTACCATCCCTGGGCAGGTGGCCCTGAATGCTATATCAGGGATGGGATAAGAAGACAGGTCAATAGGACAGCCAGAGCTACATAGAAAAATCTTGTCTCAAAAAATGAGGCTGAGCATATAAGGAGCAGGCCAGTAAACGGCGTTCCTCCATGGCTTCTGCCTCAATTCCTGCTTCCTGGTTCCTGCTTTGATTCCCCTCAGTGACGAACTGTGATATAAAAATGTAAGTGAAACAAACCCTTTTCTCTCAAATTACTTTCAGTCTTGATGTTTTATCCCAGCAACAGAAAGCTAGGATTCAGGAACACACACCGCCCAGCCAGCTTTTCACGTGGGTGCCACAGACCCAAACTTAGGTCCTCACATTTGCACAGTGAGACATTACCTACTAAGCCATCCTCCCAGGCCCCAATTTTTCTGTATGTTTGGTTTTGGTTTTTGGTTTGTTGTTTTTGTTTTTGGAGTCAGAGTTTCTCTATGCAGCCTTAGCTGTCCTGAAACTCACTCTGTGGACCAGGCTGGTCTCAAACTCAGAGACCCACCTGCCTCTGTCTCCAAGTGCTGGGCTTAAAGGTGTGTGATACCATTGTCTAGCCTTAATTGTTTTTAAAGTGAAGAAAATGTGTATTTGTATAACTTTTACAACAATTACTGGGCAGTGGTGGCACATGCCTTTAATCCTAGCACTCAGGAGGCAGAAGCAAGTACACTTAGCAGAAGCAAGGCCAGCCTGGTCTACAGAGTGAGTTCTAGGACAGCCAGGAAAATATAGAGAAACTCTGTCTCAGAAACAAAATGCAACAACAAAGGCCACTGTCACTTTGTTATTTCCATGAAAGGTTCTTACTCCTGTCCTTAAACTGGAGTAAAAGTGACCAGGAGAGGCAGCGCTAACCTGCAGTTAGAGCTAAACACACCCTTATCAGGAGGGCCTCAGCTGAGAACCCCATGCCCCAGTTACTTGATAGCTAAGTACTGAGACAGACCCTTCCTCCCCATTCCTGTGGCAGACCTGTGTCCCCACATGCCTATGCTCCAGTTGACCAGCCACAACCTGGGACAGGGCACAGCAACGCAGAGATCAGCCTCAGGATCCTACTGCTGGCAAATTGAAGAAGGTCTCTCTTGGGCATGAGTATCACCTAAGGCCTGAAAACTGACCTACCAAGTAACCCACATCATCACACTTCTCTACCACTGGATCAGGGCCTACTACTGTTATGGCCCCAGTCCTTAGCATAACTAACTCCATGATGGCAGTACTACTCAGGCTGTAAAACTTAACATGTAAACAGTATCACCTGCCAAATGAAAACAAAGACTTAATCCATCAAAGTCCATAGTTCTGGGAAAGTCTTTTTAGCTTCTGTTGTTCTGCTTTGTCAACCCAAAACACATGGTTGTTCTTAAAAGCTCATCTTGAGAAAGGCTCGCTCGGTGATACACTGGGATCCCAAACACCCAGTGTAGTCTCCAACTAGCTAATAATGGCTTTCTTTTTGTTTGTTTTTGGGTTTTATTGTTGTTGTTTTGTTTTTCAGACAGCATTTCTCTGTATAACAACCCTGACCTTCCTGGAACTCAGTTTGTAGACCAGGCTGGTTATGACCTGACAGAGATGTGCCTGCCTGTGAGAAGGCATGTAACACCATTGCCCAACTAATAAAGACTTTTTATTGGCTTAAATCCATGTCCAAGCAGTCTTCTCTGGTGGATACCCCACAACACTACTTGTTTGTGAGTGAACACTGGTCTTGTTGCTGAGGAACATGGATGTTACCTTGGACTCTCCTGAACCATCTTCAGTCAGATACAAGTCCTCTCAGGTCAACTGCTTCACAACTCTTGGAAGCTTCTCCCTCTCTCACCCTTCACCAGCTCTATCTGCTCCTCTCCTACACACACTTCCCACCCAAGGGAGAGTGGGCTCTTTCTGATCCAGCTTTCATGCTTAGGACCTTCCATATTCCCATTGCCATCAACTCATTAGTCCAGTCGTCAGCGCTGCAATTGCCCTCAGTATGCATTCCCCAACTGTGGGGCACTCCCTAGGGTCGCTCAGCAAGAGGCTACCTGCACTGCCTAATGCTGCACGCCTCCAATCACAGTGACAGACAGTGAGGCAACACAGAACTAGTACAGAGAGAGACTTACACAAAGTTAGTCTCTGAGCCTGAAGTCTATAGTGAGAAACAGACATCCAAGTTCAACTAACCGGTGTGCTGATGTTATAGTAGCCCTCAGAATAAAACCTATCCATCAGCAGCTGCATGTCTGCCTTTCTGCTGCAAGCACAGCACAAGCAACAGAGAAGCCATGCACCTCCTGCCCTAGAGGATCTGCTTTGGATGAACTGGCCCCTCATTAGGTCTGTTGGGGCTTGGAGTACACCTATTCACATCCTAGAAGCATCAGCGAATCTGGGAACAAAGCTCCACGCCTGTCTCCAGGGATACTAGGAAAGATAACCAGACTACAAAGAACCAACTACAGTCTGAAAGCCACCAGTCCCATCAGTTAGCTGCTGTTCATGTCAGCCAGATTCCCTCAGGCTGGGCCACCTGCTCCTTCTGTTTCCCTTTCCCACTCAAGGCGGAAGGAGCAGAGACCTGGCCACCGCAAAGCTCAACAAGCAGCTAAGCTGGGGAGGTTCTGTCAGAGGTTCAGGCTCCAGACTCTTCAGGTAACAGAGTTTTCTGTCTCCAGCTAACCCACAGTAAATGAAGTACCACTTGGTTTCTTCATCACTGTCCCCACCTAGATTGCCTGGGTACAGCACTGTCTCATGAGGAAGTGATGCTCTTAGCTCTCTTCAGGACACCTCTCCACAGGTCCCAGGAAAGCAGCAAGGGTTAATTAAGTTAGGCTCCATGGCCCCTATGACACCACTCTCTTCCTTGTCACTGTCCCTGTCCTACATCAGCATCCTGGGCAGAGCCATCCCCGGTCTCAAGTAACAGAGGACCTTGGACTCCGACTCCCAGATAAGCCCCCCTCCAGGCTACCCATGTTCTATCACCCATGGTCCAACCAGTGATTAGTGTTGTAGGACAATCTTTCTGCACACTGTGAAGATGTGTCTCTGCCAGGCACCTTCTGATTGGTTTAATAAAGCACTGAAAAGCCAATAGCTGGCAGGAGAGGATAGGCGGACTTCCAGGGAGAGAGG
Source organism: Sigmodon hispidus (assembly GCA_004025045.1). NCBI lineage: Eukaryota > Metazoa > Chordata > Mammalia > Rodentia > Cricetidae > Sigmodon > Sigmodon hispidus. The sequence continues at coordinate 34,108 of PVIH01005604.1, forward strand.
GAGGAACTTGGGGGAAGAATCCAAGATGTGGAATTCAACAGTCAGACACAGGGGAAGTGGGATGCAGAAGTAATGAGCCATGTGGCTGACTTAGATTAATAGAAATGGGTTAATTTAAGCTATAAGAGCTAGTTGGGAACAAGCCTAAGCTAAGACAGCTTTTCATAATTAAGTTTCCATGTCATCATTTGGGAGCTGGAAGTGGAAAGGAAGTTCAACTCCAGCTAATGCTTGGCACACTATGAGCCACGACTAAACAGAAACAGCAGAGACTCGGGTTAAGGAAAGGGTTAGTGAGGGGCTAGGGACAGCTCAAGAGAGTTGCAAGTTGGATGTGGTACAGAGGCAGAGGAAGTCGGATCTCTATCAATTTGAGGCCAGCTTGATCTACACAGTGAATTCCTGTCTCAAAATAACAGAGAAGCAAAACAGGAAGAGGTCAGTTCCAGTGTACAGGGTCTGTAGCGCGTGCCCTGTCCTCAGATGCAGAAACCATGGCAGCCCCTGACTTAACTGAGGGGTCTCTGCACAGGACTGAAGGACCCCTCATGGGAAACAAACACCGCGGCTCCGGAAGCCGTCAGCACCCACCTCAAGTTTGCGGGACACAAGCGTGAGTGCTGCAGGATCCAAGTTGGAGGCCGCCAGCACCTCATTGAACTGCACCTCCCTCTTCTCCACAGCAGCATTCAAAGCCTGCAGCTTACGCTCCAGCATTAGGTTCTTGAAGCCTGTCTTTTGCTGCACCTCCTGGATGGCTGCAGTAAACTTACGATACAGCTCGTCTCTCTCCTGCTGCACCTGGTACAAAGAGACCTCGATGGGCGACAGGGACCTCAGGAGACTATCTCTAGGGAGAATAACTTCCCAGCCTGCCCTAAGAGCTGCTTCTTTTTTTTTTTTTTTTTTCCTTTTTTTTTTTAAACTTTATTTATTTATTAGCCTTGGTGTTTTGCCTGGAACTGGAACTACAGACAGTTGTTAGCTGCCATGTGGGTGCTGGGAATTGAACCCAGGTCCTCTGGAAGAGCAGACAGTGCTCCTAACCGCTGAGCCATCTCTCCAGCTCCAAGACCTGCTTCTCTACAAGGTCAGGTTCACTATTGCCACACCCATGGCACATGGGCATTTGCTGTTCACTGCCTGCACTATACCCTATATACACATGGCAGAAGTTAAGAGAGGGAATCGTAATTATCAGTTATCCTAGCTGGAGTTACTATTGTGCAGAAACACCATGGCCAAGCAACTTGGGGAGGAAAAGGATTATTTGGCTTATACTTCTACACTGTAATCAATCCATCATTGAAGGAAGTCAGGATAGGGCAGGAACCGATGCAGAGGCCACAGAAGACTGCTGTTCCTCATGGCTTGCTCTGCCTGCTTTCTTACAGAACCCAGGACCACCAGCCTTGGGATGCCCACACACACAATGGGCCCTCCCCCATAAGTCATTAAGAAAATGCCTGCCAGGTGGTGGTGGTGCATGCCTTTAATCACAGCCCTTGGAAGGCAGAGGCAGACAAATCTCTGTGAGTTGAGGCCAACTTGGTCTACAAAACAAGTTCCAGTATAGCCAGAGCTACAAAGAGAAGGGGGGGGGGGAGGAAGGGAGGGAGGGAAATGCCTACAGCCAGATCTTAGGGAGACATTTCTCAGCTGGGGCCCCCTCCTCTCAGATGACTCTGGCCTGTGTCAAGCTGACAGAACCAGCCAGCACACTGCTGCTCTCGGAAAGCAGGAACTGGACAGAGAAACCACATCCTGAAAGCTACACCACAGGAAAGTCAGGGTCAACCTTATCCACATTAGGGCCACAGGCTCAGATGAGACCTTATCTTCAGTTACCCCATATGAGAATCAGGGAGGTCCAGATTAAGCTTGGTGAGATATCCTTGCTCACCCTCTGTACAGTTAGCACACACTGTAAATGACCAAGGCTCTATCTACGCAGGGCACACTTAACGTGCATTATGAGAATTTCTGTGGGTGACAGAGATTTGTGATCTTCCTCTGGCCTTGCTGATACTCCTCCCTGCATTGTTTCAAATATCTGGCCAAGGCCAACCCTGAACCTCAGGGCCTCAGAGCTTTGACTAACACACATGATCTGAGAATTTCATCTGTGAACTATATATAGTCTTTAGAGAATTGAGAACATATCAATGATGGCTTTGTCCTTATCTTCCATCTATAGCAGATACAGACTGACTTTCAAAGGCACTGAGCATCTCAGCTGGGCTCTGTCATCCTCTGTCTGCATAGGACAACCTAAGGACAGAGTTCAAGGGGTAGTCAATGCATCCCAGTGTTTAACAGGGCTCTCTTCTTCTCCCTGAGCATTTGAAGCCAGCATTAGGGGAAGGGGTGTGTGTGTATAGATAGGTCTTGTCAGAAAACTCTAGAGGCACAAAACACTGAATCTATACGTATCCACTGATTAACATGGAGTTAGAGATTGGTGGGATCTATAATAGCTGGAAAGGTTGTGAAATTAAATATATTTAACCTTGGATGCTGTTCAAGAGTACACCACTACATGAAAAGGTGTAGCAGATGAGCAATGGTGGCACAGGCCTTTAATGCCAGCACTTGGAGGCAGAGGTAGGTGGATCTCTGTGAGTTCGAGGCAGTCTGATCTACAGAGCAAGTTCCAGGACAGCCAGGGATACACATAAAAACCCTTTCTCAAAAATCAAAAAACAAAAAACAAACCAAGCAAACAAACAAAAAGTTGTGTGCACACACACCTATAATTCCAGCTACTCGGGAGGCTAAAGTAGGAAATGGCCAGATCCCAGGAGTTACGACCAGGCTGAATGAGACAGTGAGACCCTATTTCCAAACAAACAAACAACAAAAATGCAGATTAGGAGGAGGTAGGGTGGCAAGGCTAGCTCCCAAATCCAACCTGAGCCAGCACAGCTGCTCTGCTCACCTTGATGAACCGCTGCTCCAGGACCTCATGCTCCCACTGCAGGTCCTTCAGCTCTTTCTCAGCGACCTTTAAACGCGCCTTTGTGCACTGCAGAGAAATTAACGAGTAGGGGACATAAAATGCTTAGGATTCACAGACATTCACATACCACAGACTCCTGGAGACAGCAAGGCCGGCCGGAAAGTCATCAGGAACAGCTGTTTGGAAGACTCCAGCAGCTGGGTCCCACCCAAGCTATGAGTGGAATGTGTGGAAAACTAGGGTCTAGTCTACAATGGCGCCTTCCCACTTATGGCTCCAAAGAGTCTAAGAAAGAGCGGCATTACCATGTCTCCCTTTCTTGCACTAAGGATGAGTCCTGCTCACATAGGGCCTCAAGAGGCAGCCCCTCAATGCCTTCCCTCCAGGGCCCAGCAGGGAGGGAAAGAATTCAACTCACAACCAGGATCTGCTTGTCCCTTTCATAGTTGCCAAGTCTCTTCTGCATCTCGCTCATCTCATCCTTCGCTTTCTGCAAAGGGTCTGCCAGCCGCCTGTTCTGCATAGACACCTCTGCCATCTCCTTCTCCAGGTGCTCCTCTTTCTTCCGCATGTCCTCCATCTGCTCCTGTTAGCACAGCATATGGACAGGGGCTTGGCCTGGGAGCATTGCCCTCAATTTTATTTTATTTATTATTAATATTTGATATGTGTGAGTGTGGTGTGCATGCGCAGTACTTATGGAGGTCCGAGGACAGCTTTCAGGATTAGCCCTCTCCTTCTGCTGTGGGCTTTATCACGTTTGCTTGGCAAGCGCTTTCACCCACTGAACCATCTCACTGGCACTTTTTTTTTTTTTTAAAGACAATGGCTCCCTAATGAGCCTAGGCTGGCTTTGAACTTGCTCTCTTCCTGCTTCTAAGTCGTTAGCACTGGGATTACATAGGTTTGTGCCACTATATCCAGCTGTGGATACTCTTAAGGAAAAACAGATCCTGAGGCTGGCACGGTGGCACACACCTTTAATCTCAGCCCTCAGGAGGCAGAGGCAGATGGATCTCTGAGAGTTTGAGGTCAGCCTTGGTATAAGGTGAGTTCTAGGACAGTCAGTGAGGGGCCCTGTGTCAAAAAGCCAACCAGTTTCATGCATTCTGAGGACCTAGTCTTAACTTGTAGTCTTAACTTCTTCTGAGTTACTTAAGAACAGAACTTTCCTGCAGACTGAGAGGTTGCATTTGTTTTAGACCAAAGGCAATTTTCTACTGTGGAAATCCTGCCAATGTCAGATTGATGTGTCCCAAGTTACCAAGCAGTGATTGATGGGATGAACTGCTGACACCATCCTGCCAGCACCTACACACAATGACAACTGCCAAGTGTGGCCACACATCAGTCAATATGTATGGTCTACTGTAGCCCTGCCTAGGCATTTACATGTCAGAACACCTTTAATTCTATCTGAGAGTAACAGAGGGACACTGTCAAATATTATTACAGAAGGGAGTGTTAGAGGTGGTGGGATGCAGACTGGGTCTCCATCCCTGGGCTCTGAGCACAGCTCCCAAACCACACCAGTACCTTGAGGGAATTGATTAGGGCCAGGTTATTAAGCGTGATGTCGTTGTAGTAGTTCTTGATATCGGTGAAGGCTTCCTCGTGACGCTGCATCAGCGTGTTGATCTGGCCATTCTTCCTCTCCTCCACCTCATGGATCTCGGTCTTTCTCCGTAGGTCAAGCTCATCTCTCAGCATCTTCATCTTCTTATCATACTTGGCCTCGATTTCTGAAAGGCAGCAGCACACAGCAGCTTAGAAGAAAAGGTAGCCGAAGCCACAAGAAAAGACAGAACCAATAAACAGTACTCAAGAATACCCAAGGGTCAGAACAAAGGCTGCCCAGGAAACTCCGCCAGAGTCAGGTAGGTTTTGTGGAGCTTTTCTTGCAAGTGACATATTTAGCACATAGGCCACTATCACCTTTCTTCTGTCTATGACAATCAGTGTTTGCAGTGAGTGCCCCACACTAATGCCAGTGCACACTAACCATGGCCTATGTGGCCATCCAGCCACATACTATGGTGTTCAGTCAATAAACCAGATGGACTTCTGACATGGAGGGCATTTCAATCCAAGAGCTAAGGAGACTAAATAAAGGCTACATGCTATGAATGGCTGGCTTCAGACAGAAACGGAGATGTGAGTGGTAACTGCAGCTCCCCAAATTCACATGGGAATGAGTTTTTCTGGGACTCTGAATGAATCTGTTGGCTTCAGAAATATTCTCTCTTGGTCTGGGCATAGCGGCGTACACCTTTAATCATAGCACTCAGGAGGCAGAGGCAGGTGGATCTTTGTGAGTTCCAGGAGGCCAGCCTGATCTATCTACATAGTGAGTTCCAGGAGGCCAGCCTGATCTATCTACATAGTGAGTTCCAGGAGGCCAGCCTGATCTATCTACATAGTGAGTTCCAGGAGGCCAGCCTGGTCTATCTACATAGTGAGTGCCAGGACAGCCAAGGATACACAGAGAAAACCTGTCTCAGGGAAAAAAACCAAAACAACAACAACAACAACAAACCCTCCTCTCATCTCTCCAACTGTGTGTGTATGTGCCTCAAGTTACCAAGCAGTGATAGGAGGGTTCCCTGATACCATCCTACACCCTGTACATCTCCGAAACTGACCTCGAACTTGCCTTTCAAAGTCATTTCTCATCTTGGTGATCTCCTCAGCATGTTTCTGCACAAATGAGAAGGGAGTGTTACTAGAAAGTTGGACAGAGAGGCCCATGACCACACTACCTGTGGGAAATTGCATTTAGTGCTGTTGCTACTTTCTGAATTCTCCTTACATCGTAGAGCATGTCCAATAACGTGGCTTTGATAACCTCCACATTCCAGACTAACTCCTTCCCTCCGGGAGTCACTTTGAATCTCAGACAGCACAGACGTAAACACTGAACATGGCTTCATTTCCTCACCCAACCGCTCCAAAGGCAGAGATCAGCAGCCACACCTACATGGGATGCCGGGCTCCCTCAGGAGGTTCACAAAGTGCCTGCCAGCCTGCATCATCATGCTTACAGCAGTATTCAGTTAGTTTTCTGAGACAGGGTTTCTCTGTATAACCCTAGCCATCCTGGAACTCACTCTGTAGATCAGGCTAGCCTTGAACTTAGAGATCTGTCTGCCTTTGCCTCCTATGTACCACCATGCCCAGCTCAGAGATTATATTAATAAGCAATTATATGCTATAATTTTTGAAGGATTTATTTTTTAATTATTATTTTACTTTATTGTATATTATGTCTACATATACGTTTGTGCAACATCTGAATGTGTAGTGCATATGGAAGACAGAAGAGTATATGAGACCCCCTTAGAACTAGAGTAACAGAAAATTGTGAACCACTATATGGGTAATCAAAATTGAACAGTCAGTACTCTTAACCACTGAGCCATCTCTCCAGCTCCGGTTTTTTATTTTACGTATGGGTGTTTTGCCTACATGTATGTCTGTACACTACATGTGTGCCTGGTGCTCACAGAAGCTGTTGGATCCCCTGGAACTAGAGTTACAGATGGTTGTGAGCTGCCGTATGGGTGCTGGGAATCGAACCCAGGTCTTCTAGGAGAATAACCAGTGCTCTTAACTGTTAAGCCATCTTTTCTACCCCTACATATTACAAATTTGAATAAAAATTCTGTTAATTTATTTGTTAAAAACTTCTGATCATTTTTGTACAAAAACACAAGTCCCTAGGTGTCAAAGAATTAGTTCAGACGGCCAGGTTCACTGTTTCCACAGCCTGCACCTACCAGTCGCAGGTTCTTTATCACCACCTCGTTAGCCAACTCCTGCTCCTTGAGCTCCACTTTCAGCACCCGCATGTCCTTGCGTAGTGCTCCCTCCTGCGTGCGGTGCTCCTTCTGGGCCAGCTTCATGACCACGGTGCCCTCAGCCTTCACCTCCGCCAGGTTGTTCTGGTGCTCATACAACAGGTGCTTTACTTTCTGCTTGTACACCTGCAAAGTGCGCGGGGATGGGGTGCCAAATGTTCATCTGAAGCACCAGAGCATGCCCAGCTCTCAAAGAGCTAAGCAGCACAAGAACTGTAGAGGGCAGCCTGCTCATACTCATGCCATCCAGAGGCTTCAACCCAAATACTCAGGACCTGCAGGGCCTCTCCTACTGCTAAAGGGGTGAAACTACTTTCCCTGGTCCTTTTCAGAAACTGCTGGGAGGGTCTAATGGGAGCACAGTGGACCATGTCAATCAGTTACAAAACAATAAGAAAATTAAAACCTCACGTTTTTGTTTGTTTTGAGACAAGGTCCCCTGTAACCCAGGCTGGTCTCAAACCACTTACATAAATAACGGTGTCCTTGAACTCCTGGTCCTCTTGCATCTACCTCCCATGTGCTGGGATTATAAGCATGCACCACCATGCCCACCTCTATGTTTTAAGTACTTTCCAATCTTGTCTGGCTGAACTCATAGCTGTTCTTGGCACACCTGCACTGAGACCTTCCCACAGTCCTCCCTCATCAGGGTAAGTGGTCCTCTTCCACAGAGCACACATGCAGCAGTACAGGAAGATGCAGATACTCACCTAGCCCAGGTCCATCAACAGAATCAATGCTGGTGATCAATGGGTGACAAATGACATAACCTAATCACCTTGGCAACCTTCCCTGGACTCTTAGAAAAACTGCCTCTGGTTCACAGTACACGGAACACAAGCAAAGGAGTATGTTCCCAAAGAAAAAAAGAAAATGTCCACCCCCTGACCTGTTTCTGTGCTACTGCACCAGGCAGGACTCCAGTGGGCAGAGACAGACCGACTCCGCTCACCTTGATCTCCACCTGGTGCCTCTCCTCTGCCTCCTCCATCTCACGGTCTTTGTTTCGAAGCTCAGCCTTCTTCTCCTCCAGCTGCCTTCTTGTGATCTCCCAGAAGGTATGGATTTTGTCACGCTCCAGCTGGAAGTAGTTCCGCTCCTCTCGCTCTCGGTCCAGCTCCTCCCGGATGCGGGCGACATGTTCCTCCACCTGAGCAGGCACAGGGCATCAAGTGAACCCGCCCACCACAGTGTGTGGACCAAGGGAAGCAGAGAAGGAAAAGGGAGGGGCCATTTCACTAACGTTAAAATACAAAGCAGGAAGGCTCCAGAGACGGTAAACAGAAAAAGTCTCTCAAATTTGGCCAAAAATTACAAAACAATTATATCTGATCAGCAACTCATGCATTCTTTAAAGAAATTTCTCAAAAGGAACACAAGCATTATTTTTGTAAAGAGATATTAGTATTCCCACTGTTATTAACTACAAAATGTAAAAGGAAAAAATCTACAACAATTTTAAACAGGAAAATAGTTAAAAATCGGAAACAGGAAAGACACATCAATTGTAAGAGATATAAATATTACACAAAAGCACATGTCTCCACAAAAGCTTAAAATAAAAATAATAAAGACAAAACCCCCCCCCCGAAATACTTACTATTAAACAAAAATGATACAGAACAAGAGGGCTCTTTGCACGTAACAACTTTGGTCCAGAGCCAATTATAAATCTTCAAATAGGTTAAGGAGAAAAGTAGGCCAGGCTTCCAGCTTTCTCAGGCTCTTGCTTCCCGTGAGAATTGGTTATCTTTAGGCACAGCCCCAGGACAGTGACTGTGAAGTATTTTCCCTCTCAAGATACATCCCACACAGGAAAATCATATTTCATTTCCATAAACAAGACAACAAGGAGCAAAGGGGCTGTGAGGAAGGATGCTGGCAGGGCCAGGTACCTACGGGGACGCAGCGCCCCAGAATCTGATCAGCCTTACATAGTATCGTGCACACTGACAACATCTGACTCCTGCTCTGTTTGGTTCAGATGGTATCAGTTTGTCATCAATTCCAACTTAGATTTCTTATAAATATCTGAATTTCTAACTTTTCTTGAAAAATCAAAAAACTAAAACACCAGAGTTTGGAGGCTGGAGAGGTGGCTTAGCAGTTAATAAGCACTGACTGCTGTTCCAGAGGACAGTAGTTCAATTCCCAGCACCCATGTGGCAGCTCACAACTGTCTGTAACTGCAAAATCTGACACCTTCACACAGACATAAATGCAAAGCACCAATGCAAATAAAACAAATTTTATTCATATAAAAACACTAGAGTTCAATACCCATAGAGCAACTACAGTGTGAACTAACTACAAATATAAACCAAGTCTTGTCTTCCTACTGGAGCCTGAAGGCTTCCAAGACAGTGCTTCAAATATAGTACATGGAGGCCAGCCCAGGCTCGGCAGATTGTGTGTATATTAGGTATTTAATGTTTGGGGACACTAAGGTCCAGTCTCCAAAGATGTGAAATAAGAAGAGTACAAGAAACATTATGTCAGAACAGCTTGAAATTTCATCTATTCGCCATCCATCCATCCCACTCAAAACACACACTGGACTGCCTAATGGTTTTCCTGTACATAAAATAAAGTACCCATGGAACTAGGGAGATGGCTCAGTGGTTAAAGGCACTTGTTGCTCTTACAGAGGAACAAGACTCAGTTCCCAGCACCCACATGGTGGCTAACAACCATCTACAAATTCAATCCCAGAGGATCCGAAGCCTTCTTCTGGCCTTTGTAGACACTGTATACACATGGTGCACATGATACATGCAGGCAACACACCACACACACACACACACACACAAAGTAAAAATAAATAATCTGTTTTTGTTTTTCAAGAATAGGGTTTCTCTGTGTAACCCTGGCTGTCCTAGAACTCACTCTGTCAATAAGGCTGCCTTTGAACTCCCAAGTGCTAGGATTAAAGGCAAATAAATCTTTTAAAACATATATTTTGAAACTTCAGTCTCAAATTTTGCAGGGGTTAGTCTATGTACCATGTGCACAGAAAGATCTCCCTGCCCCTCCCCCAGCAATTGGAATTACAGATGGTTGTGAACTACTGTGTGGATGCTGGGAAGCAAACCTGAGTCCTCTGCCAAAGCAGCAAGTGCTCTTAACCAACAAACCACCTACTCAGCTCTTAAAAACATATTTTAGCCAGCTAGTGGTGGCGTACATCTTTAATCCCAGTGCTTAGAGGCAGGTGGATTACTGAGTTCAAGACCAGCATTATCTAAAGAGTGAATTCCAGGACAGCCAGAGCTACACAGAGAAACCCTGTCTAGTGCCCATGCACAATCTGAGAAATCCTACTGATAAGTCCATCTCAAAGATCAAGGTTTCTCTTTGTAATAAACATCCTAGGATCTTCATGCTGAAAAGAAAGGAAAATCATATTTTAAATAAAAATATAGCTCTTGTACATTATAAATATTGGTCCCTCCTCCTAGTTTAATAAAACACGATTGTCCAGAAGAGAGAGAGAGGAAATGTGGGCGGGGCTACCAGACTAAGAAAACTCTGGGAGGAGGAAGAAAAGAGCAGAGATGCCAGGTGGATGCAGAGGAAAGAAGACTGCTCTAAAAAAATTTAAAAATGCTGCTCTAAGAAAAGGCATAAACCACTTGGCTAATCATAGGTTATCTTAAGAGTTGGCAAGTAATATGCCTGAGCCATAGGCCAAACAGAACAAAATTAATATAAGGCTTTGGTGATTAATTGGGACTGCTGGTTCAGACCTCTGGGCTAGGCCGGGCCAGAAACTTCCTACTATATTATGTAAGGTGACATGTAGAGGGCCGTTGCTGCAGGTGAAAAAAGAGATCATCCAGAATACAAAGACAGAGAAAATGTATTGAAAGAGGCTGCAAGTCAGTTCCCAGAGAGGTCTCACAGGGCTGGGAGCAGGTGGACGTTCTTAATGCTGGTTGAGGGGAGTTATTTGGTCTTATCTCATCAGTCATTTGTGTGGGACCCATATCTCACTGTCTTGTATGTAGTAAATGTACAGCAAAAACTGTTTTTCTTGAGACTGGTCTGCCATGTATGATTCTACAGTCATTGGGTGTTAGGCTCCAGTGTCATATAAGATATCACACATGTCACTAGGAGTCAGGCACTGAGTGGCCATGCTTAGTTGTTAAACTATGGAAATTTTGCTCGAATTGTTTGGTCTTTTGCCTCTGAAATCACCAATACTCAACCCTTGTCCAACTCTAATTTCAGCTTATATCAATGTCTCAATCTCCTTCATATATCATAGACTATTAAAATAGTAAGTCTTATTAACACAGTTGCATATAGCCCTCCAGTCTTGTGTCAAAACCTCACAAGGCAGCCATCATTGACTCAGGTGCATACACCATGTCTGCTACATGTTGTAACTTTCAAAAGCCTCATAAGTTTTATAATTATGTTCTCTAACCTTTTACATCAATATACATAAGTGGCTTAAAATAAGGACATTACCTCCCCTAGTTCAATCCTTAATAGTACCAAAAAATATAATAAAGATATCTCCCCAGGATCAGAGGTTTAGCTCAGTGGTAGAGCATGTGCTTTAACAAAAATAAAATAAAGAAAACCTATTCCCAAACTAAGCAAAGTCAGTAAGAAAGAGGCAGCTCCAACAGGGCTACTTCTTGTTGGAAGGCTGTCAAAAACAAAACAGCAGGAAGCCAGCAAGATGGCTCAGCAGGTAACAGGATTTACTGCCAAGCCTGACAACCTGAGTTCAATCCCAGACCCCACACAGTGGAAGGAAAAAATAACCCGTATAAAAGAAATAACAATATTTAAAAAACAGTGAGGGCTGGAGAGATGGCTCAGTGTTTAAGAGCTCTGACTATTCTTTCAGAGGACCCAAGTTCAATTCTCAGCACCCACATGGCAGCTCACAACTATCTATAATTCCATTTCCAGGAAACCTGACACCATGGCAAACACCAATGCACATAAATTAAAAAATAAATGAATAAATAAAAAACAGTGAATGATTAATCAAATTGAGATAATGTAATTTTAAGTAAATAATGTTCCTTTTAAAACTTTCCTCCTCTTCCTCCTCCTCCTGCTCCTCCTCCTCCTGCTCCTCCTCCTCCTGCTCCTCCTCCTCCTCCTTTTTTAAACAGGGTCTCTCTCTGTAGCTCTGGCTGCCCTGGAGCTCCCTATGTAGATCAGGTTGGCCTTGAACTCAAAGATCTACCTGTCTCTGCCTCCCAAGGCATGAGCCAACACACTAGGCTAAAAACTTTCCTTTTGCTATAATGTTTACTGGCAAACAGAGAATGACATATGTGCATTATCATGTATGTATCAGCTCTATGAACAACGGGTACATAAAGTAGGATGAAAGAAAATACATAGTTAAAAATAGCTCTTATGCTTGGGGGGGGTGCAAGGGCTCCTTCCATGTTTCTATTTAAAGGTTTCTTCACGTGGCTGTATTGCATTTAAAAAATATGTAATGTAGATGTGATGGAAACTACAGACATAGGACAGGCATGCTCCGTCTGGACAGAGAGGAAATGGACAGGCAGAGGAGGGGGATGAGTTTACCCACCCTGGGACCAGACAACAGCACTGTGCTCACCTGCTCCTTGGTCATGTCCTCTGGTGCGAGTCCATCAACAATCGGGTTGCCCTTGGCTTTGCCTTTCTTCCCTTTCTTTTTGGGCGCCTTTGTTTGAAGAAGAGATGACTGAGTAAGTAAAAGCCAATGGAATGCCATCTCCTTAACTGACTCTGTTTGCACACTTGATTAGAATCCCTACTGCTCACCCACTGCTAACTGGACCACTTACCTAGAGGGCATTATTATCCCAGTCTCTCCCGCCACCCTCACGCCCCTCATCTCCCACTCCTCCTTAACCTCACACACAGGTGGGGAGGATCATTAACACGGTTAGAGAACCTTAGAGAATCAAAAAGAATCTTTATCTTCAGAAAGGAAAGGAAAAGAGATCTCCTTACAAAAGGAAAGGAAAAGAATCTTCTCCAAACCCCGTTCACTCCTGGATATAGGGCAAGGGTTTCTTTGGAGAGGCATAAATAAATAAATAAATTTATTTGATGAAAAATTCATTTGGGAGAGAGGAGAAGGGGTTGAGAGAAAGAATGTGAGGGGTAGGGAAAAGCTAAAATTAAGGAGCATTTGAGGGGATAGTATGGAAACCTAAAAGAAAAAAAAAGAAATACTTATGTGGGCTTAAAAAAGGAGGAAGAGGCCCACACCCCACTCCACCCTGCGGTACGGTGGCTATCATAACCACCACAGAAACACATTCAAGAAGCTTATCAGTAAATATAGAGAATTAGCCTTTTGGCTATGATCTAGTTCTTATCAGTGCAAATATAGAAAGGAGTGACCTCATAGCAATGACCAAATCTGAGGCTTCGTTTCTTCCAAATACAAAACTACAGAGAACTCTAGTCAGGAGTGAGCAGATGGCACACTGGTGAGGGTCTGTAAATGTGTTCCGGGCAGAGTGCTCACGGGGTCCTGCTTTATTTTAGCAGTTTTAATAAGGTCATAGAAGCTTTCTGAGAAGATTCAACAGCAGTAAATATCCACGATGTTTCCAGCCAGAAGCTCCCACAGGGAGAGGCCACCCTACTAGCTTGCCAGGGGTTCTTGGGTATACCTGCCAAGAAACTGCATCGACGACAACATCTATACTCTAAAGGGAGGAAGGCCTAAAGAGACAAGGAGCTTTTATGCCTAGTTCTCCTAAGGAACATGAGGTCTCTGCAGTCCAAGGTGATCTGCATGACACTCTACCCTCACTAGGCCACGCACCTTGGTAAAGCGCGACCTCTAGCCACCTCGGAATGCACTAGGTTTTCCACCGAGTTCCTAAGGTTTCTCCCGAGCCGGTTTCTCTGCTCCCTATGGACCCTTAAGTGTCCCCAGAGCCCGTATAAGGTGGAATCCTACATCCCAAGGATCTGGAGAAATCAGCCTCTGACTTCTGGACACCTTGCACACCAGGTTCTCAAGTTTGATGACCATCCCAGATAACTGAAGAGCCAAATCTTAGTTCAAATGTATACAGGCCCCGGCATCCTGGCCTCCTCAAGGAAGCTTCCAGTTCTCAATTCTAGCAATCCAAAACTGCAGGCCGCTAGCCCCAGGCCTTCCAGTCCTCGGGACCCTACCCCGTGCGCATTTCTGCTTGAAAATCCTCCTATTCACTCAAAGTTGTCTGTGCACTGGAAACCCAGAGCACCGACACGACTCACCATATTGCCAGTAGTGCGATTCCGCCACTACTTGGGAATAGGCGCTGAACTGCAGAGGCTGCGCTGTCTCCTGGCAACCAAGACGAGATCCCGCACTGGTTCTCAAATCCTCGCGAGACTCTTCACAGCCTCGCCGCCCCACTCACTCCGCGAGGGACCTGGACAACCCGGAATGCGTCCCTAACGACGGTGCCAGAAGACTAGTTATCAGCTACCAGGTGTTGCCTTCAGTGTATTGCTGATCTTCTTCTCGCTAGAATTCGAGCTGCAAAGGAGATGGCTGTGGTTCCTTCGATTCTCTAGAGTCTACATGGCGGGCGCGTAGGGAAGAATGAAGAAGAGAATGTCTGAGTGATTAGTCTGCCACCCAAACTCAATTTCCAAGTTGACTTCAAATATGAGCTGAGAGCCCGCTCCTGCAGTTCATCCGCCTTGCCCTGCTTGTGAAAATTTCCCTTACATACTGCCCTATTGAGACTGAAAATGGGCTGGGCTTCCAGACACTCAGGAAAGAAGGAGAAAGGCTGGGAGCGTTCTGCCTGCAGTCATTGCACAGGAAGCTGAAAGGAAAACTGCATGGGTTAGAAGCTAGGCTGGGCTACATAGTGAGTTCTAATCCAGCCAGAGCTACACACCAAGACCCTGGCTTAAAAAAGGGAACGGGGAGAAGAAAATTGTTCTTCAGAACTGGAGCTGCATGCAATCCAGTAGCAGAGTATTTGCAAAGACATGCTGAGTGTCGTGGTCTCAGTCCCCAGAAACAGAAGGGGAGGCAAGTCATACTTCCCTGTCTGCTTTGGGAATGAAGATTCCACAACCATAACGGGATGCAAGCATCCGAATCCAACCAGAAGGGAAAGGCTTGCTCAGTAGTAGGAATCTGAAAGTCATAGCAATAAGTTCCTCCTGTTTGCCTACCACCTCACATACCCCTCACACAGATTCTTGGAAAAGAATGGTCAGCTGGAAGAATAGCACTGAATCCTTGTGACCACTCTAACAATAATTTAATTTTAGTAAACCTTAACATAGAGCCAACATGACCGACAGACTGCTTTCTGTCAATGAATTCTAAGGTGAGAACAGAGGAGCAAGGGGTTAGGAGTCTCCCAGAGAAGATTTGACATGAGACAGTGAAGTAGCAAATTGACTAAGTAATTATTTAACACTTACCCACAACATCATAGGTGTTTCATATTGATTTGCTCCTGGGAATACTGAGCTAAAATAAGTATTAACAATTCTTTTCAGCTGGCAATGGTGGTGCATGCCTTTAGTCCCCATCACTTGGGAGGCAGAGGCAGCCAGATCTCCCAGTTAAAGACCATCCTGGTTCGAAGAGTGAGTTCTAGGCCAGCCAATGTTACACAGAGAAATCATTTCCCAAAAATAGAACAAATAAAGAAAAAACAACTTGTGGTGATATGTTGTGTATCAAAGACTGCCTGAAGATCAGAGGACAGAGCCAGCCATAGGGCTAGTCATTGAGGTCAGGCAGTGATGGACACACACCTTTAATCCTATCACTCAGGAGGCAGAGTTTGAAGCCCTGTGAGTTTAAGGCCAACCTGGGCTACATGAGATTGATCCAGTCCAAAAGAGAAATAGCCAGACAGTGGTGGCACATCTTTTATCCCAGCACGTGAGATCCCACGTCTCTGCTCCCGATACTTGGAAAGATCACACACCTTTAATCCCAGCACTATGAATGCTGGAACAGGAAGTGATATGGCTGGGCAGAGAAGGAAAGAAGTATAAGGCAAGAGGAGACAGAGTTCAGTCCTTTGCTCTCCCTACTCAGTCTGAGGATTCCTGGAGACAGGATCTACCCTTTTCAACCTGAGGAGTCAATGAGGTGAGAAGTGGCTGTGGTTTGTTCCTCTGTCTCTCTGACCTTTCAGCTTTTCCCCAATATCTAGCTATGGGTTTTCATTATATACCAATTAGGATTCGTTCAACAACATGAATTTTTGGCAAAAGGGCAAGAATAGGAAAACTAGTTCAGGACAGCATAAATAGGGTTTAGGTTTTTCTGTTTGATTGTTTGTTTGTTTGTTTGTTTGGTCAGAAATGAACTGAATAACTTGACTTTTCAGTATGGGATTACAGAAATGAACATCTTCAAGAGTACAGGCTGAAGATTCCCTAGGCTCCCAACAACACTCACCCTGTAATGGCTTTTCCTGCAGAATTTGAGTCATGATATTCAGAAAAGAGCCTTTTCTTCACACCTACAGCTTAGAAAGTTTCAATCAGCATCAAACAGAACAGTTCAATAGGCCAAACACAAGACATCAGTTTCCTACAAAATCTCAGAGCAAATATTAATACCCACAAACCAACATCAATGCTCTAAGGTTTGGCTCCTTTTACAACCACTTGGTTGTCCAAGTCAATGCCACAGCCCACTGCAATAGTCCGATGAAGTTTCTGATACTGGTGAAACAAAAACTTGTCTTTATTTTAGAAGTAAATGTTGAAATACTTAATACTGGGGAAAAGCTAAGGGTCTGAGAGGCCAAGCAACAAACCACAGCTGCTTCCGACCAACCGTCTCCATAAATCCTCAGACTGAATGGGTGAAGCTAAGGCAAGGGCTGGTCAAACTGGAAGGAAGGACGGACAAATCTGTCTCCTCCTGCCTTATATACCTTTCCCTGATCAGGTAAATCTCTTTCTGGTTCAAACTTTCTAGTGCTGGAAGTAAAAGCATGTGATACCCAAGTACTAAGAGCAAAAGCATGGAATCTCAAGAGCTGGGATTAAAGGTGTGTGCCTCCACTGCCTGACCTCTATGGCTAACTATGTGGTTATCTCTATCCTCTGATCTTCAGGCAAGCTTTATTTCTTTAGAGCATATACAATATATCACCACATATCCCCTTTTGTGTCCAAATAAAAAAGGTTATAACTAATATTAGAAAAAAATATAATAAGTATAATACCTATAGACAATATATACAGGCAATAATTACATCAATAATGTCCAGTGCATTAACATTTGGCAAATTTAGAGAAAATACTCCATTATTCATCCTATCTTGGTGAGCCCAAAGATTTTATCTAATTCACTTTTTATCCAAACCCAAAGCTATTTCTGATGTTTTTCTTTTTTTAAATATTTATTTTTATTATTTTTATGTGAATTGGTGTTTTGCCTGCATGCATAACTGTGTAAGGGTGTCAGATCTTGGAATTATAGACAGTTGTTAGCCACCATGTGGATGCTGGGGATCGAACTCAGGTCCTCCAGAAGAACAGTCAGTGTTCTTAACCGCTGAGCCATCTCTCCAGCCCATTTCTGATGCTTTTCAAACTGATACACTTTAGACTCTTTAAGTGAGTTTCTTTTCTAAATCTGTAACTAAGAAAACTATAAATATTTAGTTTTCAACTCCCTTAGGAGACTCTAGAAGGAAATAATAATGAGTAAACAGGAAATGCAATCAGATTTTTAAAAATGTGAAAAATGACAGAAACATCTGGGTGCCTGTCACCCAAGATTCCTCTACAGTGCTGGGGCATCCATCTTTGGCCTACAGGCATAACAGTCTTAACTGTTAAACAGCATATTCTGAACCTTGTCTTGGCAAGGTTCAGCAGTCCTTTCTTTTTTGTCCTGTCTGGTAATATATATTTGATAAAAACAGCCTAAAATATCAGAGGACAGAGCCAAGCTATGAAGGTCAAGCAGTGATGACCCAGGCCTTTAATCCCAACACTTGAGAGGCAGTGATCCTCTGGATCTCTCTAAGTTCAAGGCCAAACAGAGCCAGGTGGTAATGGCACACACCTTTATTACTAGCTCTAAAAAAGATAAACCAAAAAAAAAAAAAATAGCTAGGAGGAGAAAAATATAAAACAAAAAAGGCAAAAGCCAGCTTTTTTTTTTTTTTTTTTTTTTGCCTGCCTACCCAGTCAGTCTGAAGACTCATAAAGATAAGACCTACCCAGTTTGACCTAAAGAGTTTCCTAAGTGAAAACTGGCTGTGGTTTGTTCCCTGTCTCTCTGAAATTTCAGCTTTTTCCTAGTATCTGGTTCTGGGTTTTATTTTAATACTAAATAAAATTTATACAATAGTCCTGGTTGTCCATTTTGGACAGCATACTATCAGCAGTTAAGGCAAAAGCACTTCTTTGCCCAGTGGCTTAACTTCTGCCACAAAGAAAGTAAACTCCATATATAGTTTCCTCAATGCTCATTATCTTCTCTGAAGTAGATTGGTGCTGCCACAAGCAGACATATCTTATTGTCATAAAAATAGAAAGAACCTATGTTATTAAATATCTTTTTAAAATATTTATTTATTATGTATACAGTATACAGAAGAGAGTACCAGATGTCATAATAGATGGTTGTGAGCCACCCTGAGGTTGCTGGAAATTTAACTCATGACCTCTAGAAGAACAGTCAGTGCTCTTAACCTCTGAGCTATCTCTCCAGTCCATTATCAAATATCTTAAATGCCATATTCTGTAGATCTCTGAAGTGTTTGAAGATGACCTGTCTATTTAAATATATTTGTTTAACCTTGACAACATATCTAATATGACTATAAATTTTATTGTAATGATTAACTATTGATGTTCATTTCCTAATATCCTAATTAGTTGGTAATAATAACTTTCAAGGACTAGAAATTTGCATTACATTGTTAGATGAGCTGTATAGGTACAATACCTTTAACAGGAGTAAAAATGTACAGAAACAAAACTGATCTCAACTTTGTATCAATATACACAATTTGTATAGAATATACAAAAATCCAGTCCAATGTAAAATATTTAAAATTAGTAATTGCTTTTTAAAAGTAAATTTAATAATGTACCTTTTTTTCTTATTATACCCATTTTCTCCTTCTTTCTTTTCAGAGTAGATTTTATAATCTACACTTTTATCCTATATTATTTCTATATCTTTTTAAGGAGAAGATTCAATAACCTACCCTTATGTTCTATCATATCTGTCTTCCATTTTTTTTCTTTTTTTTTCAAATAAGAACACTGAATCTAACCTCCTTTGTTCAGCTTTTTTTCCTGACCATTACCAATACAACTGGTAACCAACCATCCTAAACAATGATAATTATTCATAACCCATTGGAAAGCCAAAAACCACCCATCCCACCTCTTGGGAATATAGGTGTCATGTTCTTAAATTTATTTCCTGATGCTTGGGATGAAGGCATCTTTAGGAGATCTTGAAAAGAAAAATTTGGGTCAATTGTCAAGTCCTGGGTGTGGCAGCTACAACACTTTTTGTTCAGTCATAATGGGAAGATGCAGGGCTTGTCTCAAGTTCTGACTTGAGCGGTCTGTGAGACCGGATCATCTCAGCTAGCCACCTCAAAACTGTTCTGAGAAGTTTGTAGTCCAAAGCTAATCTTTAAGTGGTGTAATCTTTAAGTGGTGTTTGTCAGCTTAATGATGTTATCATAGACCATGTGAAATCACCATTGTGGGGCCCTATCATCCTTTTGGAAACTTTAAAGTTTGAAGTGAGGCATAGTCATGGTTCACTGCAGAAAAATTTGATAGATACTCAAACCAGAAACAATGTCCAGAAAGTTAGATGAAACCTTTTTTTCTATAATTAGTTTATACTTTATATGACCATTTATTGTATAAATTAATGAAAACCCGGGGACAGATATTGAGGGAAAGCTGAAATAGCAGAGAAATAAGCCACAGCCATTTCTCAGCCCACCAACCCCTCAGACCTCTCTCTCAAATCCTCCAACTGATAGTCTCTCTGTCCTCAGCTTGGTCTAACTGAACTTCATGGCTTGTCTTTGTGGTTGATTCTCTGATATTTCAGGCTTTTTTATTGCATATACATCACCACAAACATTAATATCATGACAAAAGTTTAATATATATATTACTCTTTAAAATTTTGATATAAGGAAGAGTTTACACGCTGAATAAAGGACCTGGTCAGTTGCTGCAGAAAAAAAATTTGATATAAAATTCATACCTTAAGAAAAGTTTTAGGGGCTGGAGAGATGTCTCAGAGGTTAAGAGCACTGACTGTTCTTCCAGAGGACCTGAGTTCGATTCCCAGCATCCACATGGCAGCTAACAACTGTCTGTAACTTCAAGATCTGACACCCTTACACAAGCATACATGTAGGCAAAACACGAAGGCACATAAAATAAAAATAAATTATTAAAAAAACAAAAGATTATGAGATTAGAAGCAATAGAATAGTTAGTTAATTTTGGTTTTTCTTCTGTCCCTTATTAAGTGATATGATACAGAGATTTTGCATTTTTCTTTCTTTATTTATTATTTATTTATTTATTTGCCTTGGTGTTTGCCTGGAACTGGAACTACAGACAGTTGTTAGCTGCCATGTGGGTGCTGGGAATCGAACCCCGGGTCCTCTGGAAGAGCAGACGGTGCTCTTAACCACTGAGCCATCTCTCCAGCCCCTTGCATTTTTCTTGAACAAGCATGTTTGGATTTAAAGAAGGAGAGACCCACACTGCAACTCTAAAGCTAGCTTTAATTTATAATTGAGTCACGACCTCAACTTTTCTTAGAAGTAAAGAGATATAGATAATAGGGAATGAGATTTTATCTTGTAGAGTATATTGGTACCAACCAATAGGCCTGATTTTTCTTTGCTTGTAAATTTTTTCTGGATAAACTTCCCTTCTGATTTAGACATCTAGGTGTCCAAAGTCTTTTGACTTTTTAAAGATGGATATTTCTATTTTTCTGTAAAGATAAAAACAGAACCCTATCCAGAAACTTGTTTGGTGAGTTTTTCTTAAAACTTATAGAATTGTCCATTGGTGTATGAGCCATCATTTCTTCTTATCAAGAGGTTTCTCCTGTCTAAATCTAGTCTTTATTAATTTTGATAGTATCCATAGCTTTTCTTTACCTGCAGAAACAAAAGCGAAACCCTTTCCCCAATGTAGACCACATATCCTGGTTTCCATTCTGAGGTCAACACATCTTTGAAGTAGACAGGCTGATTTAACTCAGTTACTTTTTCTATAGTTCAATAAATTTCTGCAGCTGTTGTTACTTTCTCATAAGCATTGAGAAAATTCAAATTTAATAAAGCATTATATAGTCTGTTACTCCTTTATATTTATTTAGCATATCCTTTAATTTGATCTCTCTATAACTGTTTGCCCTGTTGGATTGTGTGGTATACCTATAATATGTTTTATATTGTACTAAGCAAAAAACTTTCATTTTACCTAGAAACATATATTAAAGCATTGTCAGTCTTAATTTGTACAATCCTTTAAATTTATAACTATTAGAAGTCATCCTTTGGGACTGGAGAGATGGCTCAGAGGTTAAGAGCACTGACTGTTCTTCCGGAGGTCCTGAATTCAATTCCCGGCAACCACATGGTAGCTCACAACCATCTATGATAACATCTGATACCCTCTTCTGTATACTGTATACATAATAAATAAATCTTTAGAAAAAAAAAAGAAGCCATTCTTAAAGTAATGAAGAATGTAAAGGAATTCCAAACTGAAGAGAGCCTGTTGGTTGAATCACCTTGTTAATGGATCTTAGATCTGTTACCATTCTTCATTTCCAGGTTTCTTTTTGATAAATAAATAAAGGAAAATTCTAAGAGCTGGTTGATTTTTCAATATGCTGAGCATTTAACTGCTCCTGTACTGGCTGTTCTAAGATCTGAAGAGTTTTTTGTTTGTTTGTTTGTTAGTTAACAGCCATTGCTGAACCCATACAGAGTTGTCTGTTAATCATTTTAAAGATAGAACTGTTGGTGACTTTGAAAGATCAGCAGCCATTGTGCCTTATTTTTGTACAACCTTAATGGTCAGTGACTGATTTTCATAATACCTTCTAATATTTTCCCCAGAAACATATGTTAGATTATTGTGTGTTTCTGAGATTGGAGGAATGTTAATCTGAGTATCCCATTGTTGTAATGGATCATGTCGCCATAAATTCATGGCAATGTTAGACACATATGGCTTTAGTTTTTCTCTGTCCTTCTGGCCCTAAACATTAGACCCATCTCATGTTCTGTTTTACCTGGGATAATGTTCCAATCTATAAAAGCTGAATATTTACCCCCTGAAGGGACCAATTAGAATGCCAACATTCTGATGCAGCTACTGTTACACCTGCTACCAGATCTTCAATAACAATACCACTTATCTGTATTTTTAATTTTGGTCTTTGTTATTTACAGAAGTTTGTCAACATATTTACTTTATGATTTCTCCCAAAATTTGTTCTCTCTTCTATAGTTCTTCTGTAATCAAGAGAAGTATGGTTTTTCGGGGGATGTTGTTGTTTTTGACAAAAGGCGCTAGGTTCTTTAGTTGCTCTGGAAAGAAGTTTCTTCCAGGATGACAGAAAATGACTAAAAGGAATTTGATTCTGGGGCCTGTGAGAGGCCTTTCAGGGCATTCCCTGAAGGCAAACGTTATCTTGTCTGTCCCTTGTTGACCTACATTTGTTAGTCCAGTGTCTGCCTTTGCCACACCTTCTGCATAATCCAGAATAGAGGGGTGTTCTGTTTGAGTTATTCTTGGCAAAACATTGTTCTCTAGGAATTCTCAGCTTACAATATCTTTTTAGATGACCTTATTATCACAATTGTAACATTTGACATTTTGATTTTTCTTCAAGTCTCTGGACATAACCTCTCCTATTCGAGCATCATCATAGTTATGAGAGTCAATATTAATTATATCTTGGATCCGTTCCTCCAAGGGTGCTGATCTTGCCTTTAACAGCCTAATTAATTTTTTTGTGAATTAGCATTTTAAAAAGCTAGAGATTCAAATTATTATTTGTCTAGGTTCTGACTCTCAGTTCTATTTATTGCTGAAGTTAGTCTTTGTAATAAATCAGTGTATGTATTTATATATTGATATATTGATATATTAGTTTGCGTGTTTACACAACAATAATAATTTAAAAATAAAAGGCTATGGATTTGAGAGGAAAGAACATATAGGAAGTGTTGGAAGAAGTAGGGAGATATGTATATATGGGGCTGATCAGACAGAGTCTCTGTATAGCCATGAATGGCCTGAAAAATCACAGAACTCCACCTGCCTCTTGAGTGCTGAAAATAAAAAATAAAAATAAAACTGGCAGAAATCCAGTTAATCTGTTACATTTTAATTAAAATTTTCTAAATGTTAAAAAAAAAAAAAAGAAATCAGTGAAGGCTTCTTTTGGGTCCTGTGTAACTTCAACAAATGACTGGATTTTCTTTCCTACTTCTCCCATCCTATCCCAGCATTCAAAGCTGTCACTTGGCATAAAGCCAGAGTGTGGACATTATATAAGGATTGTCTTTCTACATTAGCATAATCTCCCTCCTCCAGAAGTTGTTCAAGGGAGATTTTAATATCTCTAGCCCTACTGCACTGTTTAATGGTCTTAGTCTCATGTCTTCACCAGGTCCTCCATTGAAATTGGAGATCAGCCTCTAAAACTGCTATAATCATACCTATTCAATCCTGAGTGATAATTTCATTACACATTGACCAGGAGTTTAACATCTGCTTCACAACCTATAAGTGCATGCTGTATGAGACTACTGCTTCCTTGAATTTCCTTAAATCTAATATTTGCACAGGTGTCCATTCATCTCTTACACAGTCTAGGGGATATGTATCATTTAGCAATTTCTGTAAGGTTCCTGGATAAATTAAGGTTGGCTGTTTGAAAGCCTTAGGCTGTTTCTCTGTAATGTTGAGATTGGGTCTCCTTTAAATTCCTCTGTCTGGGTCTGAATATCTCTATGTTCTGTATTAACAAGTTTTTCTAAGACTTTCATCTTGGCATTCATAATAGCTGATTTTTAAATGATAAAACAGAAATGATCAAATAAATAATATCATAATAGACATTACAGAAATCCAATCTATACTAATTATCCTTTCATATAATTGCTCCATTTTTATACCATCTAGTGTATAATCAGTGACAAAATTTCTTCCATTGTGATACTGATTCCCATTTTTTAAATGAAGAAAAGAACTCACTCTTTCTGTCTTAAACTTAGTTCCCCTTTTAAGAACTCTCAATTGACTCACCAAATCTTCTGACAAAGATGATTCAGATGACTGTGCAGTGAAGCAGCTATCTAGTGTAGCAGCAGCGTAAGGATGGAGTCCACAGAAAGTCACAACCCATGGGGAGAGGGAACAAGCTGCATGAAGGACCAGGCAAAAAAAAGCAGCTAACTCCTTAGCTGGCCATGTAGTGACTCTGGCCTGTGCTGATGGCTGCAAAGCCACAGACAAGTGGCTTCTTGTAAATTTTGCCTCAAAAGTCGGATGCCAGATACTGGGGCAAACGCTGAAAGATCAGAGAGACAGAGGAACAAGCCATATCCACTTCTGATCTGACCAACTGTCTCCACAAATTCTCAGGCTGAATGGGTGAAGCTAAGGCAAGGGCTGGTCACACTGGAAAGAAGGAAGGAAGGGAGGAAGGAAGGAAGGAAGGAAGGAAGGGAGGAAGGAAGGAAGGAAGGAAGGGAGGGAGGGAGGGAGGGAGGAAGGAAGGAAGGAAAGAAGGAAGGGAGAGAGGGAAGGAGGGAGGGAGGGAGGAAGGAAGGAAGGCAGGAAGGAAGGAAGGCAAACTCTGTGTCCTCCTGCCTAATCAACCTTTCCCTGCTCAGCCCCATCTCTTCCTGCTTCAAACTTCCTAGTGCTGGAATTAAAGGCATGTGCCATCACTGCCTGACCTCTATGGCTAACTCTGTGGCTGGCTCTGTCCTCTGATCTTCAGGAAAACTAATTTTTTAGAGCCTACACAATATATCACCACAACTTGAAAATGAAATGAATGTGTATAGAAATTTGCTTCAGAACAATTCACTGTAGAGGAAGGTGGCTAAACTCAGAGAAGGCCACTTATAACCCTGTTGCTTGTTGGGTTGGGGTTATAGGTTGTCATATGATGTCATTCTTCCCCCCATGTGTTTTAATGGGAATGCAAAGATAAAACAGACACTGGCCTCACAAGTCATACTACCTGTCAATAACCAGCATGAAAGTCTTTGACAAGAGTCTATTTCTATCATTTATTCATTTTTAACTGTATATCACCACTAAACAAAAATTACTATTAACAGATATTGACTGTGAGCTGGAGAGATGGTTCGGCAGTTAAGAGCACTGACTGCTCTCTTCCAGAAGCCCCTGGTTCAATTCTCAGCACCCACATGGCTGTTTACAGTGTCTTCAAGATCTGACACTGACATTCTCCCACATAGTCATCCATGCGGGCAAAACAGTAATGCACATAAAATTAAATAAATTACATATATATATATCATATTGACTGTGTAACAAGGAAGCCTAAATTACAGTGACAATACAGTGACCTAATTTGTTTTGCTCATGAATCTGATACTTATCTATGAGTTAGCAGGACAACTTAACCTCATCACTCTCTTCCTGGAAAACTCAAAAGTAGCACCTGGAACCACCTGGGCATAGTTAGGCCAGCTGTTGGCTGGGATCGCAAAGAGATTGTCAGAACATACACAAGTGGAGTCTGGGTAGCCTGGTTTTCTTGCCACATGGTGACCTAGTTTTTACAGGAGACTTTCAAGAAAGCTGGACTTTTTTAAAATAACCTAGCCTTGGAAGTCACATGGTATCACATCTGCTATACTGCACTGGTCAATGCTGTCACAGGCTCTGACCACACTGAAGCAAAGGTGTCTTGATGAGAGCGATTCTGGAAGAAACACTTGTGGGTGTTTTTGGAAGGTTGGTTTGTGGAGGCAGGGTCCCAGGTAGCCAAGGCTGATATCAAAGCTGCAATGTAAGAGAGGATGATGGTGAACTCCTGTTCCTCCTGTGAAGTGTTGAGGTTAAAGATATATATGTAGCACCATGATCGGCTCCATGACATTTTAGCTGTCATAGTCATTTTGGAAAACACAACATGCTGCCATAGCTGACTCAGAGTAGCCTGTGCCCAAACACTGTGGTCAGTGGTTACCAGGACAATCAGTGGTCACTCTTCGGGCTTTGCCCCAAGAAGGGAAATAATGACCAAAAAATGATCATTGACTCAGCTAGTCCTGGGGGCGGGGGTACTTCAGAGGGCTTTAATCAGCAGGCGGGTAGGTTTCTTTTATAAAATAAAGAAAAGGATTGGGCTGGAGAGATGGCTCAGCGGTTAGAAGCACCGTCTGCTCTTCCAGAGGACCTGGGTTCGATTCCCAGCACCCACATGGCAGCTCACAACTGTCTGTAGTTCCAGTTCCAGGCAAACACCAAGGCAAATAAATAAATAAAATAAAGTTTTTAAAAAAAATAAAGAAAAGGAGAACTATTAACTTTTTGGAACTGGCCTTCAGGTTCAAAGGCCACAGGCTACCTAGTGTCCTCTAGATCTGGGCAGGGGACCAGAGCTTTGATTCAGACTCTACTGGATGAATGGAGCTGTTGGCTCCTGTCCTTTTAGCCATCCATTTGGCCCGGAGAGGACCAAGTTTATCCATCAGTTCAGGCTCCTCCAGCCTTTTCACCTATGAATAACTCATCCTCCCTGCTTGTTTTGTTTTGTTTGTTTTTTAAAAGAGCGAAAGGATTTTAGGTCGGGCTTTCTGATTTCTAGCCCTGAATGTGCAAGGTGGGGAAAGTTCCTGTCTCCCTGCTGTTCAGCATCTTTGGATCTCTGGGTGGAGTAAAGAGATAGTATGTGTTTTTAGGGTTAATATTGCTTCGATGAAACACCGTGACCAAAACAACTTGGAGAGCAAAGGGTTTATTCAGCTTACACTTCCACATCCAATTCATCATCAAAGAAAGTCAGAACAGAAACCTGGAGGCAGCGACTGATGCAGATGCTTTTGAGGGACTTGGCTTCCTCCTCATGGCTTGCACGTTCTGCTTTCTTACAGAGCCCAGGACCACCAACCCAGGACAGTGTTACCTACAATGGGATGGGCGCTCCCACATCAATAATTGGGAAAATGCCCTACAGTTGGACATCGTGGAGGCATTTTCTCAAGGTTCCAGCCTCCCAAACGACTCCAGGTTGTGTCAGGTTGACACAAAACAATCCAGCACACTGCGCAATGCAAGTAGTGCAGGACTAGTGTTTAGAGATGGAACTCCAATTGTGGGCTCTCAATACGTCCAAGGCCTCTTTTTTCCAGGTCACGCCCCGCCCCCCCCCCAGCTTCGCACTCCTAATATGGATTTATATAGCATTAATTTGATCCACAATTCCAGGTTTATAAGCTGAGTGGTCCGGTTCTGCTTTGGCCTTTCTCGTGCTACTTCCTCTCATAAGTTTGCCAGGCGCCTCACCTAGTTGGAGCCCCACAAATGCCTTGGGGGTGTATGGAGGGACCGAAGCCTGTGCAGTTCATCAGTGCGCAGGAGCCTTGGACTGCGGTATTAAGCTGTAGCCCTTGGTCTGCAAAGGGCTAAGTCTATCCTAGAGGGGTAGGGGTGAAGGGGTGGGGGTTGTTGTTGGCCAGGTCGGCAGGGGGCGCCCGAGGAACAGGGCGGAGCCGCACCTGTGCTGCTGGCTGCTAGAGATGGGGAGGGGACCGGCGCCCGAAGCAGCTGCGCGCCCCGCCCCGCGGGCTCCTCCCCGCCGCCGCGGCCCCTTGGCTGCTGCCCGGGTGCACTGGTCCCGAAGCCCGGACCCAGTAGTCGCCAGAGCAGTTGGGGCACCCGTGCCGGCTCCCGCCGCTGCTGTCCACACCCCTCGCGGACCCCATTGGCCGCATGGAGTCTCCGGAGGGCGCTAGTCGGGGAGGTGAGTCCTATCCAGGTTCCCCGAACCCTAACAACAAACCTCAGCCCTTCCCTCTGCTATTGGCCCGCTGCTCCCGGGGCCTGGAGACCGGCGAGTGAATCCTGAGCCGGCTTGACAGACTCAGAGCAGGGGGCGGAGGAGGGGGCCGGGCCGGCGCCATGGAAACGTGCGGGGACCGGCTCGGGAAGCACGGACTGCGTCTCCTCCCCAGCATTTCGGGCTCCGGGTTCAGGAAGCCTAACTAACTGCCCTCCTAGGCGGTGGCAAGGGGTTTCACCCTGACTCTCTACCAGTCCAGATTGGGAATGGGGGAGGGGTATGCCCGGACCGGAGTTCGGGGTCTAGGGAGGCTATCCGTGGGGGTGATGCTACTCGCTTGATCACGCATAGGCTTTGTTTGCTCCTTCGGCGAAACTGGGTGGAATGACAAGAGGCGGAAGGGGGTCCAGGGCTCCAGTCTGAGCTGGGGTTTGGGTGAGGTCATGGCGCATGCACCCGAGCTCCTGATGCTGCAGGGCAGCGGTGTCCGTGCTGCCCAGCTGCCACATATTTGGAAGGGAAGGTGTGAATGGTATGCTCCCTCCTCAGCCTCTCCCAGCAGCTGGGGACCCTTGAGGATTAAGATCCTACCGCGAGTCTACCCTCCTTGGACTCTGCCCACAGGCAGGTGGCACATAATGGGGGGAGCTCTTAAAAATCAGCCACTGTTCCCCCCCCCCCAGCTTTCCAGAAAGCATTTCAGGGATCATTCGCTGTGGGAACTTGGATGTAAGATGGACAATTAATCTTTGCTTGCCTAGCCATGCCCAACACCTCTAGGATTTCCTGAAGATCCCATCCCAAGGAGGCACCAGGTGCCTGAGGATTTGGCCAGCTTTCCATTCCGCTGACAACCCAGCCACACGATGGCTTTTTCTGAAGCTCAAAGGGCTGCCCCCTGGGACCTGTCCCCAGTGTCTGCAGGCGGGTGCGGGGGGGGGGGAGGGGAAGAGCAATGCCTTGTTTGAGAAGCCTTATCCTCTATCCTCTTAAACACTAGACACTCTTCAGCCAGTGGAATTGGCTGTGCTTTTTTGGGGAAGAGGAGTCAGATTTCTTGCTATTGACAGTCCCAGGACCCTGGGTCTTCCCAGCACCAGATCCGTGGGTATCAGAAGGTATATGGTTTGGAGAGCAAAAACTTGCTTGCAGAGCTCAGGGCTATTTTTGAGCTCTGTGACGCTGGTAACTTCCCTGTGCCCCCTTAGCCTTAGGGTGGCTGTCAGCACAGACCGCCCCTTGTGTAGAGCAGAGGTTTTTCTTTTCTCTCTCCAGAGAGAAAGGAGGAACCTGCCCCAAAGTTTAAAAAAAGATGAAATGAGTTGTTTCTGATATATAAATTACTGGTGGCTGGGGGGCTTAGACATCTGACTTAGTGACCAAATGCCGACCACCTGTTCTGTGTGCCTCCTTGTACGGAGGAAAACCTAAAAGGCCTGTGCTCTGGAGACCTTTAGCAATGTTTCCTTGTCTGCATCCTGAGCTAGGGAGCTCTACTTGGTGGGACTTCACACGGGTGACTGTGACTGAGTTACACTTTGTTTTAGAGAGTATGAAACACTCAGAGCCCAGGATGATGAAGGTCTGTAGACCACCACCCAGGACCACAGCCAGGCTAGCTCATACAGATCTCATCAACATACCTACAGTATTTTCCATCGAATCTAGACTCATTTTTATCAATAACCATTGAAGAAATGATCTCCCAAAAGTAAAATTTTTATAAAGTATCATTAAGCCAGGGTCTGATTATGTGGTGCTGGCTACCTGGCACTTGCTATGCAGACCAGGCTGGCCTCAAAGTTATAAAGATCTACCTGGCTCCTGAGTGTTGGGATTAAAGATGTGCCCCACCAGGTTCAGTTAATCAATTTCTTAAAAGTGTTCAGTTGAAGTGTGTGCAGAAAAGTGTAAAAGGTGCCCTTCTTGAGAAGACCACCTGGTGCTTTGGGGACGCTGTCTCTGTCTCTTCATCTCCAAGGGTCCCTGAGTCTGAAGAGAAGCAGAGGCTTGACCCTGCACTCAGAAAAGAGTAATGTGGGCTCTCAGCTTTTCTAGAATGTTGTACTGATTCGGGGAGATGCTAGGTAACCAGGACTTGGTGACTCCTACCTCTTGTGACAATCTCTTCTTCCTGGTGGCCATTTTGCTTACATTTATTTATTCACGTCATTAATTTGATAACTTCAGGCCTTTAGAGCACAGCAAGATTTGGGCCTGGTTTTCAAGTCACGATTGTGCTAGAAATAGGGCAACAGTAAACCATTATGCAACAAGTTAGCCCTTAGGAAACCTGCTAGGCAGGAGACTCAGTGCCCCAGCTCCAATCTCCACCTACAGGTTAGGGCAGCAGCCCCGACAGACTGAATGAAACCAAAGCCAAGGATCATTGTGGAGTCCTTCCAGGGCATCAGACACCTTTCTTATCTACTGTCCAGGGTGACTCCATTTGGCTATTGGCTCAAGACCATCTACCAGTATTTGCCACTGGCCTTGCCTGCCAAACATGGTGGCTCTGCTTCTTAACTGGGAAGAACAACTGATTTTGCTGGTGGAGAATCTGTTCCTTCTCCCTACAATACCTTGCAAAGAAGGTGCAGATTGACCTGGATGATTCTTAGCATAGCTATTCATTAATTGTGGGACCTTGAGGTTGTCCATTCAGATAAAGATAAAGGCATTTATTCATACATAAACACAAAATGGGGTGGGGGGCCACAGGCTTCCTCTGTCCTAGAATATTTTGATTTCTTGCTTCAAACTCATGAACTGCCTGCTGCCACTTCCTGACTGCTGGAATTGTAAGTGTGGCCACTACACTAGCTCCAAGTTTGGTCAGTTTACTTGTTTGTTGACAGTTTCACAAGCCCTGCCTCCACCTCCCAAGTGCTGGGACTATGGGGATTTTTTTTTTTTTTAAGTCAAAGTTCACTTTAATAAAGTCATGAACTTGAACAGGTACTTTAAGCTACAAAGCTGGGTAAGGAATAGTTTGTTCTTCAAAAGCATCTCATCTGTTCTCAGTGAACTTAATGATTTCTTAGAGGATATTCTTGATGGTGACAATTTGGTCTTCTTATATTCCTCCCCTTACCCCCCCCCCCCCCGAGCAAAGCACCAGGATTTACAAAATAAAGACAGGCCCAAGGCCAGAGCAAGATGGGAAAAAACCCCACAAAACTAGAAGCATGATACTAGTTTAAAAGACTTTACAGATTACACTTGCCTAGTGTGCATGACATTCTTGGTTTGATCCCAGTGCCCCACACAAAGATACTGCATCTCATTGATGGTAAAACTTCATGGACAAAAATATGAAAAGATGTAATAAGACCACTGTTGTCTGGTCCCAGGGGGTGAAGTCTCAAGGACTCTAGGATCTCTAGTGAGAGGTGCAAGACAGGGGCCATGGGTGCTATTTAGCTAAGATCCTATATGTCCCCATCTCAGCACAATACCCCCCAAAGTAGAGGAAAGTGAGAAAAGCAGTGTTTCTTCCCTTCTATTGACTGTGTCCTTAGTGACCTCTCATAAAAATACCGATATCCAGAGGACCCGGGTTCGATTCCCAGCACCCACATGGCAGCTAACAACTGCCTATAGTTCCAGTTCCAGGCAAACACCAAGGCAAATAAATAAATAAATAATAAAAAATACCGATGGACATTCAGTCCAGAACCCTTCAGAAAAAGCCTACTTTTCCCCAGCGCACTCCAATAGAAGCTATAGTTCAGAGGAGATAGATCCACTAGCCCTGCACACAACTCTACTGTGGCCTTCTATCCATCCCCCTGCTCCTGCACTTCCGGCCCCATCTGAGATCCACACCGCTGGTCTGCATCCAAGAGGAAAAGATGCTCCAGACCCACATCTGCTGCCAAGATATTTCATCAGGAAAGGCAGGCTAGCCTAATATGCAGCTGTCGATAACGGGAGCCAGGGCTGTGGCCTCCCCAGTTCAACTCTTGCTCACAGCAGCAGCTGCTCTTTTCAGTGTGTTTGGTGTTTATCACCCAGACCTGCCAAAAATAATCCACAAGACACTTGTGCATCCCAGCACAGATCCACAGATCACACGAGGGCTTTCATTCACCCAGGTACACACGGCACGCTTTCAGGTGAGGGTCACACACACCATGAAGGACTTAGAAACCGGAAAGGGAAGTTGGAGGGTCTGAGAAGAGCCCTGGAGAACAAGGCAGGGAGGGAGGTAAGGAAGGCAGGTAAGCTCTCCTCTGGAAAGATGGTAACACAGGTGACCAGCTATTGGTATCTCTGGCAGGGTGTGAGGAATGGCAAGGAGGCTGATGAGGGGGTGAGATGGTAATGGAGATGGAGGATACTGCTAAGGGCTCTGAACTATCTATCCTATGTGAGAAGCTACCAGGATTGTGTATGCAGATACAGCAGAGTTTAGAATGATGGCACCAAGCCCTGGAAAGAACAATCTCCACCCCAGCAGATCCCTGAGGGACTCTTGTTCTCCAACAGAAATTTGTTAAATAAGAAAAACAATCCGGGGCTGGAGAGATGGCTCAGTGGTTAAGAGCACCATCTTTTCCCATTTGACTCCAAATACTACATAGGATTTTTATAAGGAAGTCAGTCCCTAGCAGGACAGGAACTCACAGGTGACCCTTCTTTAAACCCAAGGCCAGCCAAAACCTAGACAGCAGTATAGGGACAATAGAGCCTTACACTGGCAAACCTAATGTGAGATTCTGGGACTGCAGTGTGGAGGAGTCTGTCCATCTCTCCATCCGTCCACTGCAGATAGCCTTTCCCTAGCCACCCTAGGAGGACAGGCCCTGAGAGGGAGACCCAGCAGCTCTATCTCCTTCTCTAGGGTCATGAACCAGTCCAGGAACCCCTAGCCACAGCAGGTATCAGAGGACCTGACACGCCAGCTCCTCATATTCTTCCCCACTCGCCACAGATCCCAGTCCTGGGCAGGGGGGATTCCCATGAGTGTGGAGGTGACACTATGTCTTGGTTGCAGAGATTGTTAAAGAAGTCAAGGTACCACAGGCTGCCCTGAGTGCTCCAGTTCATGAGACAGGGGACACTTGCCATACACCTGTGACAGAGGAAGAGGAGCTTGGCATCCCAATACCAGCACCAGGGTTCCTGCAGGTCACAGAGAGGAGGCGTAAGTACCACTGACCATCCCAGCAGCATAGGAGAGCCCCAATCACTGGGACAAAGCAGCCTGAGTGCAAAAGGCAGCAATACTGCCCAGTGATGGGCAGCTTTGCATGCAGTTGTCCCATCTGTAAAATGGAGGACCTGAGAAAGCTCTTCAGTCTGGAGTATGCAGAGCTACTTGGGCTCTAGGTTTGCCTGGGTCTTGTCTAGCACTGGCTTTACAGAAAGTGCCAGTTCAGGAAATGGCTCAATGGGTAAACTGAT
Source organism: Sigmodon hispidus (assembly GCA_004025045.1). Taxonomy (NCBI): domain Eukaryota; kingdom Metazoa; phylum Chordata; class Mammalia; order Rodentia; family Cricetidae; genus Sigmodon; species Sigmodon hispidus. The sequence goes on from PVIH01005604.1 coordinate 67,385, forward strand.
TGCTGTGCAAACATAAGACCTGAATTCAGATCCTCAACACTCCTGTTAAAATACCAAACAAAACAAAAACAAAACAAAAGAACAGGCCTGGGGCTGGAGAGATGGCTCAGCGGTTAAGAGCACCGTCTGCTCTTCCAGAGGACCCGAGTTCGATTCCCAGCACCCACATGGCAGCTAACAACTGTCTGTAGTTCCAGTTCCAGGCAAACACCAAGGCAAATAAATAAATAAATAAATAAAGTTAAAAAAAAAAAAAAAAAAAGAACAGGCCTGATGATACATGCTTATAATCTCTGAACTGGGGAGGCAGGAACAAAAAGAATCTTTGGGACTTCTTGACCAATGGCCAAACTGGTTAGATGAGTCCCCATCTCAAAAGCAAAAAGTAAGCCGTTGAGTCAGACCCCCATCATCTTTGGCCTGCATGCACATATGAAAACATATACACATACTCAAAGTGCCAGGTGGCCTGTGTGGGGAGAAATCCCTGAGGTGTAGTAGCCCCACCAAGGGGGACTGAGAGGTAACTGTGTCTCCTGTGACCCCTAGAGCCTCTGAGCAGTGTCTCCTCTCTGGAGGTCCACTTCGATCTCCTGGACCTCACTGAGCTGACCGACATGTCTGACCAGGAGTTAGCCGAGGTCTTTGTGGATTCAGATGACGAGAACCTTGCCACTGACTCCCCAGCAGGTGAGGCTACACACTGGCTTGAGGGAAAAGGAACATATATGGTGGTCTGGGGAAGTCCTGGGGCCCCTGTTCCCCTCAGATCTCTACTTAGAAAAAAAAACTTTCCACCCAACACGTGCCTCACATTTCATCCCTTATTTACATTTGGTATCACTGTTTTCTTTCATATGAAGAAATCCCCTCCTACCCCATCAGCTTCTTAACTTCTCCAAATGAACAAGAAGCCAAAGCTATTGTTCCTTGAAAATATTACTGGATGTGGATTTTAAGTTAAGCCAAACACAAATAGAGGGGGGCATTCACCAACGTGGGCCCCTCCTCAGATCATCTGACTGGCTAAACCTCTGGAGAGGAATGGTGCTAACACCTGGAGCCACGTAAGTGGGTGGTACCACAGCCTCTCCATCTTCCCATCCTCTCCTGAACCCCATGCCAAAGAGGATGTTCTAATCTCTATGGCCAGAACATTAAGTTTGCCAAAAATTCTTCCTGGGGACAATGGCTTCAATCAATCAGTAAAAAATGTATTTTTGGTTTTTCTAGACAGGGTTTCTCTGTGTAGCCCTGTCTGTGCTGAAATTTACCATGTAAACCAGGCTGCCCTCAAACTCACACGTGCCTATTTCTGCCTCCTGGGTACTGGGAAGCACCTAATGACTTTTTTTTTTTTAAAGACATGGTAAGAGGTGGTGCCCATCTTTAATCCTAGCTCTTAGGAGGCAGATCTCTGAGTTTGAGGTTACCTAGTCTATGAGTAAATTCCAGGACTACAGCCAGAACTACACAAGTGAAGCCTTGTCTAGATAAACAAAAGACATAATTGCTCTCCCTATGCAGCTCCTGGTTAACCTCTCTTTATAGACCACGGTGGCCTCAAACTCCAGAGTTCCAACTGCCTCTACCTCCCAACTACTGGGATTAAAGTCACCACCACACCTGGCCTTTCAACATTTTAAAAAAGTCATCAATGCAACCTTCAACTGGGCACTTTATGCTGTGGGGTAGAAAGAGCAAAGGAGCTGAGCTCTACACTTACCAGCTTCAGCCTCTCCCATCCCCCAAGTCAAAACATGCACACATGACCTGAGATAAGATCTACATCATACACCAAAGGCCACAGGAAACCATCCTTTTTCTCTTTTCTTTTGAGACATGATCTCACCATGAGCCTGTAGATCCCCCTTTGTCTGCCCCCCACCCCGAGTGCTGGGAAGTCACCATCTTTATTAATGGTATCACCAGCCCCACTGAGGCTCTGAAGGAGACCAGCAGCCCACCTGGGTGTTTCTGTCCCATCTCTGCCTGATCTGGTGACATCCCTTCTTAGCCCTACCTTCCCTCAAGCCTGCAGCTGTGAACTGAGCCAGGAATACTCCAGGACAGCTCAACTCCAGGTTAAAACAGCCTGCACCCTGGAGAGGAACTGAAGTCTCACGATAGGGCAGAGACTAGCAGGCTTGCAAGATCTTGGGCTATACTAAGCCACTTAGGAAGTCAAGGCTGTCCTTTACGTTCACATAGGGGCTAGGGCAGATAGTCTCAAGACTTAATTTAAGCCAGGCATAGTGGTGCATGGCTTTAATCCCAGCACTCGGGAAGCAGAAGCAGGTGGATCTCTTGAATTTGAGGCCAGCCTGATCTATGTGGTAAGTTCCAGTCCAGCAAAGCTACATAGAGACCCTGTCTCAAAAAACAAATTAAAAAAAAAAAAAAAGTTAGCCTTGACTCTAGTGATTCTTAGGGACATCAGCAAAGCCTTTGCCTATCAAATAAAATCTCTAGTACAGTGGCAGGCACGAAGAAGCATATGCATATCCAGAAGCCCTATCAACATGGCTTCCAGAGCAATGGTGTGGAACCTCAGCCCCTCCCCGCTTTTACTGAAGTCTAGGCTTTGTGTTCTCACCAGGTCTGCACCCATTACCTCGAGCTGGCTGCCTACGCTCCCCATCCTGGACAAAAACAAGGGCAGAGCAGAACCGTGAGAAACAGCCACTCAGTGACACAGAACGGCAAGGCACAGTTGTGGACACGTTCCTCACCGTGGAGGGGCCCAAGGAAGATTAGTCCAACTCCATCTATTCCAGAGTTGCTGAAGGGCTAGGCCAGACCACCGTGATGGCAAATCGGGACAGTACTGACACGAGACACACACTGTCAACTCCAAGACCCCAGCCATCACCTGACAACAGGTCAAAGTCTGGGTGCCAGGCACAGGCTTCTGGGCACCCCAGCATAAGCACAGCCCAGTGGCCTTAGGTCCAGCTGGTTCCTGGACCCTGAATAAGGGATGACACTGTATGGAATCTCTGCCTTGGGATGAGAGAAGGAATGGAGTAGATAAGGGTAGCCTGGGTCTTCTAAAAACCTGTCTCTAAGACAAGACTTTTTGTCCTTTGTGAGAGTCCAGAAAGGTTCAAGGTATGGGGATCCAAGTTCATGAGAGCTGCCCAGGAACTTTTAGGGGTATATATTCAACCACAGTGAGCTCATAAGCCCAAAGTAGATTTGGTGGTCACTCACGAGCTGGTTCTGCTATCCAGCCAAGTGGCAGGAACAAGTTACTTCCCTAAAATTTCCACCTTGAATTAAAATTTGCACCCTTCCTCTGCCCCAGGCAGGTACCATTATCTCCAGTCTCCTCCCCAGACCTGCTTCTCTTTGTGGGTATGACAACTCAAAGGCTGAGAAACTGTTCTGTCTTCCTTCCTCCACTACTCCAAACCTCAGTGACGACTTCCAGATTGCACGGAGGGACAGAGTGCCCCCACACCCCCCACCCGTGTCTGTCACAGGGCATGAGTTGTGCCTGTCCACTACACCCCATTGCCTAGCTCAACCACCCACCTAGCCTGACAAATGCTCAGTGGGGGAGGCCCTGACACTGGGGGATCTGTCTCTGGAGCAGCTCGGGGGAGGCCGGGTCAGTCTAGCCACCCACTGCTATGAGATGTTGGACACTCGCTTCGGAAGTTCTCAACACTACTTTCATGTGCTCAAAGACAAAAACAGACTGCTGCTCTGACCATGAATCAAAGACTGGTTTTTGAAATAAAGGTTTACTTGCTTTTTGTCCCCAGGCCAACCTGCTCTGCAGCCCACTCTTCTGAGCAAGACAAGGCTTTTGATCTTTATTTGCAGTGAATGCTTCTGGGGGGTGGGAGCAGCATCCAGAAAGCTCCCACGTCAGAGCCACCCTGCCTCCCTCCACATTGCTGACCCCAAATGTGGGTTATTTCTGCCTGTCTCCTAAAATGAAAACCAATCCTGGTTTCCAAAGGATACAACCCAGCAGCTGCCTTTTAATCTCAAGGTAGCTGTGTACCCTTGGCCATGCTCCAACCTACCAGTTTTACCCCCACCATCCACTCTTCCTGCCAAAGCTTCCATGGAACACACTTACAGAGTGGGATTAAAGCATCACCATCTTTGGGCCAGTAGTCCTTCTAGCTAATATCAAAGTCCCACTGGGACTCTGCTGTGCTGTTCTAGGTTGTCCTTATTTGAGTTGCATTTTAAGGCCAAGCACCATGGATTTCTAGTCCCTAAGTAATACAAAAAGAATCACTAAGAAAATCTTGCCAACTCTTCCAGCCAACAAAAGTGTCCTGAGCTGAAGGAGCACTTGATCCAGAATCCACAGGGAAGCCCAAACCTTACTGCTTAACCAATGAAATGAGGTGATTATGAAGCCAGCCAGGAGACCAAGACTTTCCACACAGGTAGTCACCTCAGGTCTTGTTGGCAGCCAGGTCTACTGTATGCATTTTCTGGGACTGGTATGATTTCTGGTACATTCTAAACATCCATGTCCCCTTCTTTTCCTGAGAAGGAGGCAGGCAGGGGAAGCTCTGTGAACCTTAGTTCTTCCTTTGAGCAGGGAAGGATGGCTAGCTCACACCCTCTGCCGGCAGGGAGAGCAGCACTAGTATGGTGTTCTTCGTTCTGCTGTGTAGAAATGGAGTGCTGTGACACAGACAGGAAAATGGACTCCACTGATGAGGTGCCAACAGAGCAAGAGGATGCTATAGCTCTTCAACCATCCACTTGAGAAAGACACAGAGCATGGGGAGACACCTGGATCAAACGAGGTGAAGGTGGGGGGGGGCAAACCTCGATGTGGGGAGGTTTGACTGAACAGAATGGAATGTGCAGGACAAATGTGGTTAGAACCTCAGGATCTGGGCTCCCAGATCTTCTCAAAGGGCAGTAGATGACTGTGGTCTGCTAAGCAGTGATTAGGGTCAATAGTAATGCTAGTCTTCCAGAGGCATACACTGCCTACCCTCCACATCCCTCTGCCCAGACCTTTCTCAGAGTCTGTCACATGCTCTGGTGGCAGGATCTGCCTCAGAAGCAGCCTAGGGGACCCCACCACTGGTCAGTGACCTAGGAAAACAGTTCCACAAGTATGCCCAAGTAGCAACCTGAAATAACTGTGACAATGCTGGCTCTAGAGTCTCTGCCAGAGTCTACAATGTCACAGGCCTTCTGAGGCCAAGGAATCACTGCCACCTCATCAGAGGGAACCTAATACAAGACCCCCAGGACACTAACTCAGTGAATAATGGTTTGGTTGAGTCCATGATACACACTGAGCCCTGAAGACTTGGGTTCAAGTCCCAGGACACACATGGTGGCTCACAGCTGCCTATAGCTCCGGCTCCAGGGTGTTCGATAGGTACTGCACACATATATACACAGGCAGCCAAAAGTATTATACACATAAAATTAGAAGTTAAAACATTTTTTAAAAATTCAATGATGTACACTTTACAAACAGCAGAAGTTGAAAGTATCTGTCCCCTGATCAAATTTCTGAGGCAAACACAATTTAGAAAAAGTACTAGGCTTTGTACATCCGGTGTGTCTAGACTTTAGGCCCCAAAGAAAAGTGAAGGACAAAAAGGTTTAAGAGACAGAGCAAGTCTCCACCCTCCTGACTACTTACCCATCAGCATCAGTTAAAGGCTGGACAGAGAACTTACCAGCTAAGGTGCTTTGCTGTACAAGCATGAAAATCTAAGTACAGTCCCAATCACCCACATAAAACCCAGGCAGAGAGGTATGGTACTTGGAGGGCAGAGAACAGAGGATTCCGAGGCCTTGCTAGCCTGCAAACATAGCCAGATTCAGAAAGAGACCCATCTCAAAGAAACAAGGTAGACTGGCAGGCAGGACGGCGTGATGGGTAAAGGCACTTTCTGCCGAGCCTGAGGACTTACTAGTGCCTCCTCCAAACAGCAGGAGGAGGGGACTGACCCTCACAAGCTGTCCTCTGCCCTGCACATGGGTACCATGGTGCACAAGTGTTTGTGCACATACAAACACAACCAAATAAATGGGGAAAAATCAAAAATAGAGAGCAACTAAGGAAGACACACTCAACATAATCATATGGACACATGTGATCATATGCACATACGCATACACATGATCACCTGTAGGCACCCATACAGAAACTTTTAAAAAGACAAGGGAGAGAATGGATCCCTCCCCAAGGCCATGAGCAGACTTGAAGAAAGGGCTGATGCAGCTGATGGTGCAGCCCTGAGATCGGTGACCTCAAGAAGTCCTGGAGGAGGTACACAAGAACACTCCCATGGAACCCCAGGACCCCATGCACAAAGGTCTGGGGTGCAGGCCTCACTACAGGATCAACAAGAAAAAGCCAGAGATCTGCAGGTGTGCTGGCTTTCTTTCCTGGATTGCTTAAGAACTAGCCTTCCCTTGGTAACTGGCTTACATTTCATTAATTTTGCACCATACTTTATCTATGTTGGATCAAGGTTCATCCTCTGAGCAATTACCTCAGAAGCAAGTTATAAGGCACTTGGAAACTGAATCAGTTCTGTGTCTACTGGAAACAGAATGTAGCTCCAAATGTCCCTACACATGGAATCCCCCAAAAGACAACACCAATGGCTCCACACAAGCCAGCATCCAACTCCCTTTCCTATCTGAACTGACAGATCTCTAGATCCAGGGCCACACCTCTGTCCCTTCAGTTATTGCCTTGGCTGGATACTGCCAAGTCCTAGCTCCCTCTCCTGTGGATTCTGAACAGCCTTATCTAAAAACACCTGTTTACAGCTGTCACCTGTTTAATTTGTTTCCCAGTTACCCTGACAGCTGCTCCAGAAAGGAAAGGCTGAGCAGCTCCCAGTCAAGAGAGGCCATGGCTATGCAGGGCTCTCCTGTAAGCACCGCTCAGTGCCTCCTTCCTCCCGTCCCTGATTCCAGTCTTTCAGCCCCTCAGGAAGAGATGTGTCCTCCTCTAGGCTGCCGGTGCCCTCTACAAATTCTTCATAGGTGGACTTCTCTGCAAAGGGCCGAGGACCTAAGAGCTCTATCATGTCGGCCTTCTCCAGTACTTCTTTCTCCAGGAGTCGCCTGCTCACCTGAAAAGGATAACTACCCATCAGGCTGCTGTGCCCAGGACAGGGATGTACAGTGGTCCTGATGCAGGACACAACTTAACCTAAACAGGCCCACAAAGATCAGCATGCTTGACCATACCCCAACCTGGGACCCATGACCTGGCTATCTCTAAGTGGAGCCCACTCACCTTCTCTACCTGCTCCCGGCACTGTGTGAGCAGCTCCAGGGTCCGATCATAGGCAGACCTGACTAGGCGCCGTACCTCCTCATCAATGAGCTGGGCAGTTGCTTCACTGTACGGCTTTTCTACCATGGTTTCTCCTTGCCTGGGGAGGTCAAAGGATACCTGGCCCAGCTTCTCACTCATTCCAAACTGCACAATCTGAAGATCAAGAGGTGCCCAGGGTTAGTTGTGCAATCAACACGGTCACACACTAGGACACTGCTCCTTCCTTACCTGGGCATAGGCACTCTGGGTGACCTTCTTCAGATCATCCTGAGCTCCTGTAGTGATCTGACCAAAGAACAGCTGCTCAGCCACCCTGCCCCCCAGCATCATACACATGCGGTCAAAGAGCTGCTCCCGTGTGTAGAGGTACTGCTCACGGGGAAGGTACTGGGCATAGCCAAGGCCCTTGCCCCGAGGTATGATGGACACCTGAAAAATAGAGAGACTGGAGCTGGAGAAATGGGTCAGTGGTCAAGAGCACGTATCACTCTTGCAGAAAACCCAGGCTCAGTTCCCAGAACTCACATCAGGTGGCTCACAACCATCTTATAATTCTGGCCCCAGATTAGATGCTCCCTCCCCAGGACTCTGTAAGGACTTCACTCATGTGTACACACACACACACACACACACACACACACACTTAAACAGACCCAGGTTCAGTTCCCAGCACCCGCACAGTGGCTCACAACTACCTCTAACTCTTTAAGTTGAATTTCAGGACATCTGACATTCTACTGAAGTTACCTCATGCACATGAACATGCAGGCAAAACATTCATACACCTAAATCTTTAAAAATTTAAAATTAATCTTAAAAAAAATTCAAAGCCTTGTCTTTGTCAACCTCAAACTGCTCCACCAGGTGCTATACTGGCCATGGTCCAGTTATGACTGAGGGAGGCAGGTAAGAGCACTGAACTTGAGCCACTGCAGACCAATGGGGTCACCTGAGGGGTACACCATACAAACAGCTCAGTGTCTGACCCTCCTACGGGGGCTCTGCAGGAACTGAATGCAAATCCAAGGCTCAAGACTTAAGAAGGCCCCAGAGCCAACACCTCCTTCTCTGCTTCCCCACATCGAGAGGAACTGGACAAATTATAAACCAGCATATTCCCTGAAAAGTTAAAAGGGGGTTGTGAGATGGCTTCAGTGATAAAGGCACTTAGCACCAAGACTTATACCCTGAGTTTAGTCCCTAGAACCCATACAGTAGGAGAAAACCAGCTCCCACCTCTGACCACCATACATACTTCTCTCTCAGACTCTTAATAACAGAGAAAGGACAGTAAAGGGTCATGTCTATGAGTGTACTATACTCATGCGGGCAGCCACCTAGAAAGCCAGAGATGTCACTTGGACCTAGAGGCTGCCCAACAGAGACACTCAGCTTGAGAAACTAACCTTCAGCAGAGGGTCTGCATGTTCCAAGAACCAGCCCACCACAGCATGACCAGCCTCGTGGTAGGCTACAGTTGTCTTTTCATTGGGTTGTAGGACTTGGGTCTTCTTCTCAAGGCCTACAAACCATATTCCAAGGAGTGAGAAACAGGAAGAATGTCCACCCACAACCCCCCAAGAACACCTCACAGTCTGGATTCACTGCCATATCCAATTCTAAGGCCTTGTCAGGAACCTGCCCCTCCCTCTAGATCAGACAGTCTTCCTTGAGCACCATCCACCTTCCAGCACTGCAGGGCACCCCATTCATCCACTCCAACCAAACCTCATTCATGCTACTTTAGAAAGCCATTTTTAGGCTTGGAGATAAGGCTCAGCAGGTTGGAAGCATTGTGTCTCTTCTAGAAGTCCAAGGTTTAACTCCCAGCACCCACATGGCAGCTCACAACCATGTGTAACTCTAGTTCCAAAGGGATCTAACACCCCCTATACACTCAAGCCAGGGTTTCTCTGTGTAGCCATGGCTGTCCTGGAACTCCCTCTGTACACCATGCTGGCCTCAAACTCAGAGATCCACCTGCCTCTGCTTCTGCCTCAAAAGTGCTGGGGATTAAAGGTGTGCACCACCGCCACCCATCATGACATCCTCTTTTGGACTCTGTGGGCACTGCACACATGTAGTAGTACACAGAGAAACATGTAGGCAAAATATCCATACACATAAAAATAAATAAGTAAATCTAAAAAAGAATTTTTTTAAGCAAGCCACTGTCAGCCAAAGAACTTATGAGTCAGAAGCACAGGATCACTTTCTGTCATTTTTGTCAAATGCACACATGCACAACGAGACAAAGGGGTATGTTCTCAATATCCAATTAGCACAGATATAGCAGGTATAGGACAAAGAGAAACAGATAACATCATGTGCTGAGCTGTTCTGACAACCACTGCATGGTCTGATTAATTAGCTCACTAAAGCCGATGTGAAATCCTCAAGATTGTATGCACTCCTCTATACAGTTAATCCTTAAAAAGCAAAACCTCATTGATTATGTTTCAGTATGACCACCAACCTGGTTAAACTTTTAAGTTTTTGGCACAGGGATGGATCTATACAACCATCTGCCTGATTTCCCTCTCCAGGAACCACACCACACCAGCCAATAGCAGTATGTGTTACTTCTCAGTCTAGAGCCCCATGAGACCCTTAATTCACCAAACTCCAGTTACTGCCTGGCCCGCCGCTGAACTACCCATGTGGCCTGTGTGCTGGCTGGAGACAGAAGACCAAGTTGAAGAAAATACATAATCTTCATTCCTTTAACAGTGCTGTCCTAAGAGAGCTCAAGCAGCAGGTGGCCTGGGATGGCGCCTGCCTAGCACAGGCTTTCCCTTGGAAATATCACTCATCTAAGCTCTGTTCTTCCTCTCTCCAAGGAGAGGTGCCTGTCTTCTCCATCCAAGCCTAGCTCTGGCTTCCCAGGCCTGCAAATGGCCTGTATACAATTCAGAGGGGAGTGACAGCTGCCAGGAGAGCCCTAGTTTTAAATTTTGGTTCAAAAGAACCGATCATGTCTTTACACACTGAAGTGAGGCTGGGCTATTCCAAAAATGACTGTCCCTTCCCAGGGGATGTGGGCTGACCTCCAATGACCCGCTCGATGGCTTGCTCAAAGTGCCGCTCCTGGACAGAAGGGCTAAGATGGCGGGCAGCAATCAGTGCTGCTTCATTGCACACATTAGAAATGTCAGCACCTGAGTCAGAAAAAGAGAGTAAAGTCAGTGTTTCTGGCTTTTGGAGCTCTACCAAGATCAACTTCATTATAGGAAAATCTCAAGTAGAAGCCAGGGTAAACTTCAGCAGGAGATGTAGGTAAATTACTTCACCAGTCACTGTAACTTTTACCAAAGTTTCTGGTTGGTTATGCAATTTTACTGAGAAATAATCCATGTATCATAAAGCCATATGCAACATAACTTTTAGTAGACTTACCAATGTGAAGGATAGTATTAACAACTTGAAAAAAATCTACAATCACCTGAGAGAAAGATCTCTGGACATGTGTGGTAATTTGAATGAGAATGGCCCCTATAGGTGTGTATGCTTGAATACTTGGTCCCTGGCTCGTAGAAATGTTTGGGAAGGGTTAGGAGGTGTAGCTTTGTTGGAGGAGGTATGTTACTGGGAGCTGGGATTTGAGGTTTCAATAGAGCCCACACCATTCCCAGTTAGCTCTCTCTGCTTCCAACTTGTGGTATAAGATATGAGCTAGCAGCTCTCTCTGGCAGGCACGCCTCTGCTGGACTCCATCATCATGGAGTCCACCATCATCATGGACTCCATCATTATCATGGACTCCAGCACTCTAAAACCATAGGCCAATTAAATGCTTTGGTCATGGTATGTCATCACAGCAGTAGAAAGGAAGCTAAGACAGCATGAGACAACTGTCTTGATTACATCAATCCATGTCAAAAACCCATCTTAATTGTGGGAAGGACCTGGGTGGTGAAGTGGACATGAGCTGGGTACTAACAAGTCTGTACTCACTGTTCTCTATAACTAGATGGAAAGCAACCAGCCCCTAGCCCTTTCATTTTGACTCCCATTTCGTGATGGACAGTAACCTGGTACTCTGAGCCAAATAAACCCCTTCTCCCATGTTACTGTTGTCAGGGTATTTTATCACCACAACAGGAAAAGAGACTAAGACACCAAAATTTTAAACTCTGGCCCCAATCCCATTCTAAGACAATTTCCATCACCTGAGATACCCTGTGCTTTAATACTTAATTCCCATTCCTACTCTAATCGATTATTAATCTGTTTTCATATCTGTGGAATTGGATTTTTCTGGATCTCTACTGAAATCCCAAACCCTCATGGGAAAAGGATTCATGTAAGATGGTGGCTTTTTGTGTCTGAGTTCTTTCTTTGAGCATTACTTTTAGATTTATCTATGCTGTAGTGTGTATCAGCACCTCATCCCTTTTTGTTAAATTTTATTTAACTTAAAGTCAGGGGTATGTGTCTTCATATTTTTAATATGCATCATATATGTGCTTGGTGCCCAGGGAGGCAGGAACGGAGCAGTGGTTGGGTGACCACGTGGGTGCTGGGAACAACAAACCCAGGTCCTCTACAAGAGCAAGCATTCTTACAATCTGAGCCATCTCTCTAGCCTCTACTATTTCATTCCTTTTTATAGCTCAAAATTGTTCTATATAGTATTTACCATACATCGCTGATCTACTCATCCATTGTTGAAAATCTGACTGAGATCTACTTCCGGGCTATTACAAATAATGGGGTTATGGGGCTGGAGAGATGGCTCAGACGTTAAGAGAACAGGCTGCTCTTTCAGAGGACCTCAGTTCAATTCCCAGCAACCTCATGATGGCTCACAACCACCTGTAATGAAATCTGGTGCCCTATACTGACATGAAGACACGCATGCAGGCAGAACATTCTGTATATAATAAATAAATCTTTAACAAAGAATAATGGGGCTATGAACATGCACATTCAATTCTGAAATGCATTTTCAATTCCCTTGAGAATACGCGTTAAGAGTGGAACTGCTGGGTCAGATGGTAACCCTGTTCCCTGTTTTGATTTTGGACTATCAAATTGATTTCTATACTGGCTATACCATTTCCATTTTACATTCCCCCTAGCAACATGAGAATTCCAACTCTTATTCTCAGCTATTACTTACTCTTTTAATATAGCCACCCTTTCATGTAAGAAGGTATAACACCTTTCAGGTATGAAGGTATTGTGGTTTTACTTTGTACTTCCCTAATAATCAATGTTGAACATTTTTTAATGTACTTATTGCACATTACATGCACAAATGTATATTTAAGTCTCTCCCAGAGCCTCATTATATAACCCAAGCTAGCCTCAACCTTCCTGATGTGAGGATCATGTATACTACCATACCATACCTTTATCAGATACATAATTTTCATTCAGTGGTTATCTTTTCATTCTCCTGAGTGTATCCTTTCAAACATCAAGATTTAATATTCAGTTTATCTATTGTTCTGTTTGTTTGTGCAATGGGCCTCATATAAGCAAGCACTGGCAATTCAATGTCATAAAGAATCACCTATTTTCTTCTAAGCATCTTATAGCTGAAGCTATTAAATTAAAACTTTTATCCATTTTAAATTGGTGTTTGCAGCTGGTAAAGTAAGGTTAGGTTCCAACCTCATTCTTTTGACTAAGAAGAGCCAGCTGTCCCAGCACCATTTGTTGACAAGACAGCTCTTTCCCCTACCGTCAAAAATCATCTGACAAGTGATGTAAAGGCTTCTATCTGGACTTCTGTCTCTCTTCCACTGGCCTCTGTCTCTCCTTTGCAGGGACCACACTGTTTGCTTACAGTGCCTCTGTGGGAAGTGAGTCCTTCAACCTTTACGAGACTGCTTTGGTTATCAGGGGCCCTTGCAGCTAGTTCCACTTGAATTTCAGAAATCAGTATTTCCATCTCTGGTTTTCATAAGAATATACTGTGCTCTTTAACACAGAGCTATAACTGGTTTTATGTACTTGTGTTTTAAAGATATAAACCACAACAAAACATTTACCTAGTCATCTTTGTAAATGTGTTTTTCTTTATGGCTTCAAGTTATTATCTATCACCTTCTTGCTTTAGCCTGAAGGGTTTCCTTCATTTCTTACAGAGCAGATGTACTAGGAATTTTTATAATCTGTATTTTTCCTTCACTCTTAAACAATACTTAATTGGTGGTTTTCTCAGCACCTCAAAAGTGCCTTCTGGACTCTAGTTTCTAAACAAAAGCTAGTTCTTCATCACTAAGGACCCCTGAACTGTATGTGCCCCTTTTGTGATACTTCCAAGAGCCTCTTGTACTTTTGGATTTTCATACTTAATTATGAGTCTTATTGTGGGCCTGAATTTATTGGTACTGTTGAACTCTCTATGTTTCTTGGATGAATGTATGCATCTGCATCTTTTATCCAGTTTGGGCAGTTTTGTGTCATCCTATCTTCAAATATTCCTTCTGCACGTAATCTCTGTCCTTCCGCAAGCCCAACAGGTGATGCTGGACTGCCTCAGCCCCTCAGGCTCCCCCTTTTCATTGTCTTCTCTTTCTCTCCCACAGACTTGAACATTTATTTCATTTGACCTGTCCCCACTTTCCTGCTTCTCTAGTAAAGTTCACATCCTACTGACATTAGCTCCGGAGTTATACTAGACCTTTCTATACTTCCATCTCTTCACTCTGTTTACTGGGACAGTTTTCTTTAGATTTCTGAGATTATTTAAGATATGTAATTTCAAAATTTTTCTTTTCTTTTTTTTTTTTTTTTTTTTTTCATTTTTTTGAGATAGGGTTTCTCTGTGTAGCTTGGACTGTTCTGGCACTCATAATGTAGACCAGGCTGGCCTTGAACTAACAGAGATATGCCTGACCCTGCCTCCCAAGTACTGGCATAAGGTGTATTCCACTACGCTCACCTAATTTAAAGAACTTAAAAAATATATATATTTATTTTTATTTTATGTGAATTGGTGTTTTGCCTGAATGTACAACTGTGTAAGGGTGTCAGATCTTGGAATTACAGACAGTTGTTAGCTGCCATGTGGATGCTGGGAATCGAACTTAAGTAATCCAGAAGAACAGTCAGTGCTCTTAACCACTGAGCCATCTCTCCAGCCCTTAAAGAACTTTTAAAATTACATTATTTATGTATTGTGTGTGAGTGTTACAATGCATGATGGTGGTGACAGGACAGACTGTGGAAGCTGGGTCTCTTTCCACTGTGTGAGTTACTAGGATCCCTTTGAGTCTTCTCACGGGCCCATTTTAAGAACTGCAGGCAGGGGCTGGAGAGATGGCTCAGCGGTTAAGAGCACCGTCTGCTCTTCCAGAGGACCCTGGTTCGATTCCCAGCACCCACATGGCAGCTAACAACTGTCTGTAGTTCCAGTTCCAGGCAAACACCAAGGCAAATAAATAAGGTTTTTAAAAAAAAAAAAAAAAAAAAAAAAAAAAAAAAAAAAAAAAAAAAAAAAAAAAAAAAAAAAAAAAAAAAAAAAAAAAAAAAAAAAAAAAAGAACTGCAGGCAATGATGGCCCATGGCAGGCAGATCTCGGAGTTTGAGGACAGCCTGGTCTACAGAATGATTTTTAGAACAGCTATGCCTTCACATAGAAATCCTATCTCCAAAACCAAACCAAAACAAACAAACAAAAATTGCTTATTATGCTTAATATTGTATTTACTTGAGGTTTTAACTTTTTCTTCCTCTCTGAACAGATAATACCTGCTTCTTTGCAGGTTTTACAATTTTCTATTAAATCATCAACCAAATTTTTAATACCTGTTAATATGTAGAGACCATGAAAGAAATTTAAGCTGTTTTCTGAGAAAATACCTAGTATCAAAGTAGTTGCATCTTCTAATCAAGGGACAATCTAAAATTATAGAAGGGGAGAAGCAGCCTTCAACAGTGAAAGCAAATGAGGTGCCATAATCAATGCTCATCTCTTTGATTTTGGAAACATGCCAGTTCTTTTAATGTGGGACTTGACATGGCCCCTGTTGTCAGAAAGACACAGCTCTGTCCTTAGCATCTCGATGTTCATGGAGATTATGTGCTACAAATTTTATGTACAATGAGTCTTGAGGAGGAAAAGTATTTTGTTTTAAATTTTTATCTTATTACTTACTTATGTGTATATGGAAGCCAGAAGAGTGTATAAGATTCCTGGAGTAAGAGTTACAGATATAATCACTGTTGGGTGCTAATAACTAAACTCTAGTCCATTGAAAGAGCAGCAGACAATCTCAACCACTGAGCCATCTCTCCAGCCCTGGAAATGTACTTGATGAAGCAGCATCCTCAAGTCCATGTGGGAATGGGTCAGAACTGGGGAGTTCTAAGTCTGCCCTAGTGTGGTACAGCATTGCTGAGTTCTTCGAACAGAAAATCCTCATAGGCTCAGCAGGGAAATCTAAAGTCTGAGTCACTTACTCTAGTTTCTTAGGGGGGGGCATGCAAGTGAACACCTGAATTCTGCAAGAAGCAAGAAAATGGGCAGGAAGGACACTCTAGACAGAATAGCAAAAAGGCCCTTCACATGTTAGACTGTACCACAGACAAATGTATACTGTGTGAGAGAGCATGCCTGGCCCAGTGCTGCGAAGGATGCTGTAGGTATCCAGTGTGAGGACATTCCATGCCAAATGATCCACACAGCAAAAGTAGATAGCTGTTGGTCAGATAACCTTTTCCATGGGTTCCCATCCATTTCTGGGGTTCAAATCACTTTAAGGAAACAAGAATCCTAGCACCAGAGATGAGGTCACTCCAGATGGGAGTTCAAGCCAAGACCAAAGTATGATATAATTCGTCTCTTCAGGGGAATCTCCTTCAGACATTTTTATCTCTGTGGTAAAAACTTAAGTCTAAACAGAAATCCAAAAAAACTAAAATGGGTACCAACAGGCTTCAAGTTAGGAAGAGCTGAAGTCTTTGATTTGTTTCAGAATTCTATAGATCATTACCACCAGTCAATACAGACTAAAGAATGCACTTGGCCCCTGCTACGATGAGCAGCTCAGCAACAAAACACTTACCAGTGAAGCCTGGAGTAAGAGCTGCAAGCTTCCTTGAAAGGGCATCTTTGGTGAGGCGTTCATCTAGCTTGAGTGGACGCAAGTGGACCTTGAAAATAGAGGACCTGCCTTTGATGTCAGGGGGGCCTAACAAAATGAGACATAGGAAATTATGCTCTCAGAGCTTTTCCAACAGATATCCCTGAAACTACTTCACATCACTTTAAGAAGAGCTAACAGAGCTCCCTGTCTGTATCAGCTGCCTGCAGCAAGGTTGAAATGGTAAACAAGCCCAAAGTACACTTGTATTGAGCAATGCCATACATCAAAACACCTTGGACTAGGTATGTAGCTCACTGGTGGAGTTAGTATGAACAAGGCCCTGGGTTTAATCCCCCGCCCCAACACACACACATCACATCACATGCACACACCTACCTTCTTAAACAATATGAAATGTATTCCCCAAGACCATGTGACCCAACAAAAACGGGCACAGGCACTATCCACCCAAGATCAATATGCTCCACTTGGGAAACATCAAGAGAAGGTGAATATGTTTAACCACCAGGGAGATCAATGGATAAATTATTTTTTCCTAAAGTATCAAGGTTTTATAAAGCTGTATGAAAATAAAATCTGGAGAATAGAAATATGTTATAATACTCTTACCTGTATTCACTACAAGGACATCTGGACAGCCAAACCACACCTATTATTCCCCAAATGTGAATTGTCAGATGGGACCCAGGATCAACATCTCCAAAAGCACAGCAAGTGAGTTACCCAAACTTTTTAACTCAAGGGTTAAGGTCCAAGCTCTATTTCCTATATGACAGGCACTCACCAATGTAGATCTGGCGGTCAAACCGGCCAGGGCGTGTCAAGGCTGGGTCAAGGATATCAGGGCGATTGGTGCCAGCCAGCACTACCACATTAGTGGTAGAGTTGAACCCTAAACACAAGAAACACAGGTTAACATGAGGAAGGCCCGGGCATCACCACAATCTGCATGGTAATTCCAAGTCAGGCCCGTGTTGGCTCTACTTCCCTTCTGCTTGCCCCACATCCCTCTGTAAATGCCAAGACACACATGGGGCCCTGCCCAGCTGCCCAGGCTTGCCCCATTCTAAGAAAGACAATACACAAAGACTTAACCTCTGCCTCTAAGCTCTCACTTCTGCTATGAGTAAGGCACATTTCTACTAGTGGGAAAGCACACCTTCCATCAGCAAACAGGGATCCCTATAAGAATAAGAGATAAAGCCTGGAACATGAGGAGTCTCTTTGTATTTTTGACTCCTGATACCATGACACTGTATTGTAAGGGCTCACTATCTCCTTCCACCCAAGTCTTTGTGGGCCTAAAGGATTCATCAAGCACAACCACGTGATGGCAAGCAAGGAACACCAATTCAAGGCGAGCCCATGGGGAACACAGTTAGGTGTGCATAAGCATTTCCTCTCTTTTATTGTGTCCATTCAGTCCCCAACAGAGAAAAGCACATTAACAACCTATTTCACTTACCTTAAGTACTGAAGATTTAACGCAGGACTCTAAAAAGAACTCTGGTATGTACAGAAGTGCATATAACTAACTGGCTTGGTTGTCTTGAGGTTACCCTTACCCACCTTTCTGACAATAGTTCTTGGAGCCCAAACTACTCATGCAAACAAATGTTATTCATGCACAATACCTGTCTGGGATCTTAGGACATGTCACCAGAGGGGACTTGACCAACACCCAATGAAAACAGCAGGGATCTAAGCAATACCTACATGCATCACAGCGTGTTCCTGGAGAAGATTCTAGAAGCGGCATCTAGTCTTGATGGACCACTCTTTGTGCCTTCCCTTTTGGCTAACTTTGCTATGTCCTTTCTTTGTCTTGGATCATAACTGAGTACAGCTGATTCTGTGACTCCCTAGCAAAATACCAAACCCAGAGAGGGCTTAGGAACCCTAACCCAACCTTAAAGTCAGAATGAAATCAAAATCTGCTGAAGATCCAGTAGAAGCTTTACCACACTCAGAAGCTGGGAGAACGAAATGGCTAGAAGTATCCCATGGAGGTATACCCTGGCTAGAATCACCCTTAAATCAGCAGAACAAAGCCCAGAGCAAATGGAGTATGGCTGAGTCCACTCTACCCTATGGCACCAACAGGAACACTCATGTTCATATACACACTTACCTCCCAAGAGAAGCAGGTACCCTCATCCCAGTTAATTTCCCGCCTCCTGGCAGGGAGGAAACAAATTTCTCAGTGTGTTGTGAGGAGTTCTATGTGGATCAAACACTGACTTCTTACTTATGTTTCCTTGAGAGCATTCTTTTTTATTTTTATTTATTTTTAAAAATGTATTTATTTATTATGCACACAGTGTTCTGCTGGCACACCAGAAGAGGGCACCAGATCCCATTCTAGGTGGTCATGAGCCATCATGTTGTTGCTGGGAATTGAACTCAGAACCCCTGAAAGAGTAGCTAGTGCTCTTAATTTCTGAGCCATTTCTCCAGCCCCCAAGAGCATTCTTTTTTAAAATTGGAACACATGAGCCAGACACAGAGTGCACATGCCTATAATCCCAGCACTCAGGAGATAGAGGAAGAAAGAATCAGAGCTCTAAGTAGTCAGGTTAAACAGTGAGAAAAACATGAACATATATGCCTACGGAAACAGTCCCTGCAGACCTGCTCCAGTATCCACTCACCATCCATCTCTACAAGCATCTGGTTTAGAGTGTTCTCCTGCTCACTCTGGCCTCCCAGGTGACCACGGCCTCGCTTCCTGCCAATTGCATCAATCTCATCAATGAATAAAATACAAGGAGCATTTTTTCGAGCCATTGCAAACATGTCACGAACCTGTAAAAGGAGTCCAGACCCTATTTTGTTATTTACATTCCCATCACACAGAAGAACAGTTCACCCTTACACCTCCCTATGATACATCAGCACCACCCTGATGGGGTCCACTCAGTGCTTATCCCACAGAAAGCCTAAAGCTAGACAAAATGACCAATCCTGGACAATTAGTGTGCTGGCACCTTCGATAGCTGATTAGCCATCCACCTACCCGTGCTGGCCCAACACCAACAAACATTTCCAGGAACTCTGACCCATTTACAGTGATGAAGGGCACGTTGGCCTCCCCAGCAGTTGCTTTTGCAAGAAGCGTTTTGCCAGTACCAGGTGGACCAGTGAGCATTGCTCCCTGCAAGAGAAAAGGAACACATAGTTATCCAGGATAGAATTCACACTGGAAACAAGCCCAATTTCTACTCAGATCTTAAAAAAAAAAAATACTTCCTAACACATATAGGCAATTTCTAGAACTAACAAGAATCTTATCGAATCCATCACTTTTAGAGCCTAGGATTTTTAGAAAATCTTTCCTCCTTAAAAAAATTAATACCCGGACTGGAGAGATGGCTGAGAGGTTAAGAGCAAAGACTGTTCTTTCAGAGGTCCTGAGTTCAATTTCCAGCAACCACATGGTGGCTCACAAACATCTATGCTGACATCTGGTACCCTCTTCTATATACTGTATACATAATAAATCTTAAAAAAAATTAATACCTATGATTAGAGAAATGGCTCAGTAGAGGTATGGTACCATGAAAGTAGAGAGATGCCAGCATTTGGGAGGCAGAGGCAGTGGATCTCTGTGAGGTAAGCAGCCCGGTCTACACAATGTCTCAGCCTGCCAGTGCTATACAGAGACCCTGTCCCAATAATAATAAACTTTGTATCTAGAGTTCAGAGCACTAAGGTACCACCAGGTCATTGTAGATAAGAGTATAACATTAAAAAAACAAACAAATGTGTGGTCTTTTGAGACAGTGTCTTTTAGTCTATAGCATAGGCTGTCCATGAACTTAGTATGTAGCCTAGATCAGCTCTGAACTCACTAGTCCTACCTTGACCAGCCAAGTACTGGAACTCTAGGCATAAACCATCTCACCAAGCAAACATGAAGACTTTTAATGTTCTACAACGGAAGCACTATTTCCATTCTCTATTGTGATTAACAGAAATTAGGAAAATTAATTGTTAAATACATGTGTCTTCTAAATAGCATTCTGCACTTCAACTTAGAGCCTAGATTGCATCATTGTTTCCTGAAATCAATACCTTTGGAATTTTGGCTCCTAAGTCCTGATATTGCTTTGGGTTCTTCAGAAAATTCACAAACTCCATAATTTCCAATTTGGCCTCTTCACAGCCAGCCACATCTGCGAATCGCACATCAATGTTGTTTTTTAAGATCTTGGCTGTTGTCTCACCAACACTGAAGAGGCCTCCTCCTCGCCCACCACGCCCAGTCCCCATTGGACCCCGCTTCATAGTATAGAGGAGGATGCTAACCAGGACCAGGGTGGGCACCAGGCTTCGGAGAAGAGAGCTGCAAAAATCCAAGAAAATCATTTGTTACATTCATTTAAGAGAAAAGTCACAAGTTCTATTATTACCCAGAAAGAGCAAACCACTCTAAAATTTCCCTTGTACAAAAGGGGCAGTTTCTAAAGTGTCCCTATAGTCCAGTCCTAATGACACTGTGTCTGCCCTGAGCCACCCAGCCTTTGACCAAATAGGTCTGACAGCCTTAGCCATATGCTTTCCTCAGAAGACTCTGAGGAAAAAGAATTCAGCAAAGATATCAATACCTAATGTTACTTTTCCTATAAAGGCTGTCTGGCATTCTCTTTGCAATAAACGGACATAAGCCAGTGCCGTGGTATAATTTTGGGAGGCTGAGGCAGAAGAATCACCCAGGAGTTGAGACCAAAATATTCTTTAAGTATAGATACTGCAAATATTAGCAGATGCCTATAATATGTTTAAAAAATAAGCACACAGCAATATAGGTTAAACTTTTTTGTTATGTGTTCAGAATCAAATGTCCTACACTAGAGTCTCTAAGGACCTAGGCATCCCCAGAACTCACCCATCACTCTCCGTGGTATAGACTACCGCAGCCTGGTTGGCAGGCTCAATCCCCAGCTCCCACTGCGCAGATTCCAGGTTCCGCTCAAAGGTGTCAACACTGCCAATGTTAAACCACACGAACTTCTGCAGAGACCAAGAGGAAGTTTAGGCTTACCTGTGTCCCACAGAGAACTGCTGATACACTCACCCACATCTGTCTTCTCCCAGAAAAACCTCTTTCTCCTAGCTCTGACAGACAAATATGGTCAAATCCCTTCCTGAAGCTAGCTCCCAAGGTAAGCAGGCAAACAGCAGCTCATTCATTTCTGACACGCAAAACTTCAAGGTTTTAGATTCCGAACAAAATATAAAATGCTGCAACAATAACCAAAGTCTCCCTTTGTCTTTTTATTCTTTCCTCACAAATTTTAGCAAGTAGTTCTTACATGTTACCTGAAAAAAATTAATTATAGTAGTCTTAAAGAGTTCCTGCATTAGCCATTATCTATTTAAGACAATGAGATAAAACATAATTATTTAAAATTTTTTAAATTATTTTTATTTTTTGTGGCTGGGTAGCAGTAGTGCACATTTTTAATCAGGAGACAGAGTCAGGTGGAGCTCTGTGAGTTTAAGGCAAACCTGGTCTACAACCTGGTGAGCTCTAGGACAGCTAGAGCTGTTAACACAAAAAAACCCTGTCTCAAAAAAAGGGTGCTTTTCGTGTGTGTGTGTGTGTGTGTGTGTGTGTGTGTGGACATTTTGCCTTCATAATGTCTGTGCACTGTCTGCATGCACAGTACCTGTGGAGGCTGGAAGAAACAGATTCCCTGGAACTGAAGTTAAATATGCTTCTGAGCCACCACACAGGTGCTCTGGAAGTACAGCCAGTGCTTTTTAACCACTGAGACATCTCCCCAATCCAAACCATCATAAGTAACATGGATTGCTGGACAACTGGGAAAGTATGCTACTGAACAGACAACTCCAGTTTATAATTTTAAAAGATAATGTATATAGGGGCTGGAGAGATGACTCAGCAGTAAGAGCATGTACTGTTCTTGCACAGGATGAAAGTTTGCTTCCCCACACCCAAGTCAGGAGATTCATAACTCCAACTCCAAGGAAATCTAATACCTCTGGCCTCAGCAGGCACCTGTACTCACATGTACATACCCACACAGACAACATACACATAATAAAAATAATAAAAATCAAATCTTAAAGTGATCTTGTGTGGTGGCACATGACTTTAATCCCAGCACTTAGGAGACAGAGGGAAGTGGATCTCTGTGAGTTCAAGGTCAGCATGGTCTACATAATGAATTCTAGGATACTGATACTGTCTCAAAAAACAAACGAACAAGCAAAGTACTTGGGGCACTTGACCTTAAACTAACCACTCACCTCAGATGTCGTCCCAGGAACAGGAATAACACGCACAAATTGCTTGTTCACAACTTCCAGCCGATCCACCTTGGGAGGAAAAGAAAAAGCAGTTGTAACAGCCGAGGCAGTAAGGACACTGACGCCAACCAAAGCAGTGTAGTCACAAGCACACCTACATCCTAAAAACAACACATCCTCCCTGCCATCCACAGCCTAGTCTAAGCTTTAGTTTCTTGTGCTCTTGGATCTGTAGCTTTGGGTATGAATCTATCTCATTTTAATAAAGAACTCAAGAAGTCGGGGCTGGAGAGATGGCTGAGTGGTTAAGAGCACCGTCTGCTCTTCCAGAGGACCCGGGTTCGATTCCCAGCACCCACATGGCAGCTAACAACTGTCTGTAGTTCCAGTTCCAGGCAAACACCAAGACAAATAAATAAATAAATAAATAAATAAATAAATAAATAAATAAAGTTTAAAAAAAAAAAAGAACTCAAGAAGTCTCCCAAATTTGGACCATCTGAGTTACACACTAGACTACTTTAAACCTTAAACAGAATACAGTCAGTCGTACACTGGCAACAGAGTGAAATCTGTGGTACACGTTGTGCATGAATCCGATACATAGGATTATGCATATAATTATATATACACATGTGGGCATGAGACCACATCTGCAACTTCAGGGCCAGTCCTTGCTCTCAACCTTGTTCTACATAGTGTCTCTGTTTTCCCACTGCATATTCCAGGCTACTGGTCCACAAGCTCCCAGGGATTCTCCTCTCTTCATTTCCCATAGGTACACAAGGATCACAGACATCCTTGCTATGCATTCAGCTTTATGTGGGTTATGAAGATTTGAACTAAAATCCTCAACTTGCTCAGCAAATAGCTATAACTAATAAGCCATTGCTCATACACAACACAATAAAATCTTTTTTTTTTTAAAGTTGAGGGTGGTGGCATATAGTTATCTTTTTTAAATATTTATTTATTATGCATACAGTGTACAGAAGAGGGTACCAAATATCATCGTAGATGGTTGTGAGCCACCATATGGTTGCTCAGGACCTCTAGAAGAACAGTCAGTGTTCTTAACCTCTGAGCCATCTCTCCAGCCCCACAACACAATAAAATTTTGAGTATACATCTGATTTAGAAACATTTTGTCCACCACAAAAAAAGGAAACAAACAAACAAAAGCAATGTCAATAAGAATAAAAAGCAGCTCCAGGGCTCAGGAGCTCCCAGCAGCCATACAACAGACTGATAAGTGTCTCCATCTGAGAAAGAGACAAAGG
Organism: Sigmodon hispidus; assembly: GCA_004025045.1. Taxonomy (NCBI): domain Eukaryota; kingdom Metazoa; phylum Chordata; class Mammalia; order Rodentia; family Cricetidae; genus Sigmodon; species Sigmodon hispidus. Next base: position 91,303 of record PVIH01005604.1, read on the forward strand.
GAAAAGAAAATAGGCACACCTATAACCCCAATCCTCAAGCAGAATCTCTGCTGCAACTCCATGCAGAGTGGGCAATCCCGCCTCAAAAACAACCAGAAAGAAATCACTACTTGATACAATGCATCTTGTAAATATGACACAGTATTGTTCTTCTTGCTCAATGTTTGTAAAATTCATTTTTATTTACGTGTACATGTCTGTGCACACATGCGTACAGGTGGCCACATAGGCCAGACGGTATCAGATACCCCGAGGTAGAGTTCCAGGCTATTGTGAGCTGCCTGACAGAAGTGTTCGGGTCTCTGGAAGAGCAGACTGTACTCTTAATAGCTGGGCTATCTTTTCAGCCCATCACCAGACAATTTTAAATGACAATATAAATGAAATGACTAATAAACATGCTCTTTCGTAAAGATCCTCCTGAACATAGTCAACTAGCAGGTTATGCGCCTGAGTTCAGGAAACTGTGGGGCCTGTCCACAGGTTCTGTTCTGCTCTCAGCACACCTGTCCCACTCTCCTCGGATGGCAGGTCCATAGGCAGGGAAGGGCTACAGTAGCTCTGTACCCCACTACTGTTAGGGGAGCTACCAAGCACCCAGGGCTGGCCAGCAGGGGCCAGGGTACAGAGAAGGGGAAAAGGTTTCAAGTCAGACCTGAGACTGAAATTCAAAGATTAGTGGATAGAGCCAAACTTTAAAAGACAAGCTAATTTTTTATCTTTTGAGGATGCCAGGACACGGTATTAAGGCAGCTTCCATCCAGTCCCAGCAGGCCTGACACTGTTGTGTTTGAGCTGTTCCTGAGCTCAGGTGGGCTGTTTAGCACTCCATTACACAGTACCCTGATTCCTGCACAGCTCCCTCTTTCCCAAGACACAATCTATAAATCTCCTCACCAGACCTCTGGCTAGGTAATACTGTACAAAGTGCTTCCAGGTGATCTCTTTTCCAGGATCTCGAAAATAGAAATATAAAAATCCCGCAGCCACGCCTGCCCCCAAAACAGCCAGACTCCGGAAATCTCTGTCATCCCAAGGAAACTCCCCCTATGGAAGAAAAGACATGTTTTCTAGTTAAATGACAAATAAAGTGGTTTCATTTTTTGCTTAAAATTTCTTCTTTTTAATATTTATTTACATGTATGTGTATCCAGGAATGGCAGTGCCTATGGACAGAAGAGGAAATTTGGTTCCATGGAACTGTAGCTACAGGAAGCTGTAGGCTAAACTCAGAATCTTGGAACAACATGAAAATGAAAATGACAATTTCTCTTTTTAGTATGTAGCCCTGGTTGGCCTGGAGCTCATTACGTACACCAGTCTGGCCTCAATGTCACAGAGCTCTGCCTATCTCTGTCTCTGGAATATTAGGATTTAAAGGCATGTGCCGCCATGCTCTGTAGAAGGTTCTCTCTTATCTTGGACTCTACATCTTGACACATTTTAAAACATTTCTTAGATTCTTTGAACTGTCTAGGTCCCTCAAAAGCCACCCTGGAATCAACACCAGTGAAAGCATAAAGAGGTGGAACCTTTGGGAAATGGTAAGTCATGTGGGGTCCATCTTGATGTATGGAATTTATATGCTAACATTAAAGGTCTTGAAGAATGAATTTTTTTTTTTTCCTTCTTGTCCTAAGAGAATATAGTATTGCTCCTCTATGGACAAAGCAGTAGACAAGGCACCAAGAATGGAGCCCTAAAAACAGGGACCAAAGCCTCTATAAATACTAGACACATCAGCACTCTGACCATGTACTTTCCAGCGTCTTCAATTGTGAATAATATATGCTATTTACAAATTATAGTCTAAGCTGGCACAGTGGCACATGTCTGTAATTCCAGCATTCAGAGGCAGAAACAGGAGGTTCTCCACAAGTCTAGGCTCCACAGTGAGTTCTAGGCCAGTCAAGGTTCCATAGAGGACCATGTCTCAAAAGAGCCAAAACAAACAAGAAATAAATCAAACTACCCAGCAATTCTGTCCAAGAGTAGGAACAAAAGGAGACAAAGGCTAGACAAAGCCTTAGCTCTGTAGCAACCACACCCTCTACAGAAGTGACAGAATGCCTGGATCTGGTCTGTAGAGACATACAAACCTTCTGCATCCGTTTCCACCATGTAAAGTCATCTCGTTTCCCTCCTCTCTTGCCTCCATCTCCTCCAGGCCCAGCATTCTTTGGTTCTACAGCTTCTGAGATTAAAAAAAAAGAAGAAAAGAAAAAAGAAAAGTCATATATATATATATATATATATATATATATAAAAAAGATTGATTTATTTATTATGTATACAGTGTACAGAAGAGGGTACCAGACCTCATCATAGATGGTTGTGAGCCACCATGTGGTTGCTGGGAATTGAACTCAGGTCCTCTGGAAGAGCAGTCAGTGCTCTTAACCTCTGAGCCATCTCTCCAGCCCGAAAAGTCTTACATTACAACAGAAAAGAAGTACATATGATTTCCAAAGAAGGAGAATTCAAAGAACAGTAAAAAAGCTAGGGAGGTGTGTCAGTCAGTTGTATGCTTCCTGTGCAAACACAGGGATGTCCTGAGGTCAGGTCTCTAGCACCCCTGTTAAAACCCAGACGTAGTGGCATGGGTTCCTGTAGACTCAGTGTTCCAGCAGCTGAGACAAGAGGATCCTGAAGGGTCTGCTAAGCCAGGCTAGCCCACCCAGCAAGTTCCAGCTTCAGAAAGAGACCCTGCTTTAAAAAATAAGGTGAAAAAAATAAATAAATAAGGTGGATGCCTGTTCATCAGGTAAAGCTACTTGTTGCCAAGCATACTATCCTGAGTTCCATCAGTAACACATGAGTGATGGGAAGAAAGAACCAAGTCTCATAAGTAGTCCTTTGACCTCTACCTGTGCTCAGTGGTACATGTGTAAGTACTCTCCCTCCCTCCCTCCCTCCTTCCTTCCCTCCCTCCCTCCCTCCCTCTCTCACAAAGAATAAATATAGTTTAAAGTGGAATGTGATTAAGGAAGACACCCAGAATCAACCTCTAGTCTACAAACACATGCACATATATGCATAACACACAAATAGACATACCAAAAAAATAACAGGAAGAAGCTAGAAGATATTGCTGAAAGGCAGCTTCAGACACATACAAAATCACTTTGTGGGTTTCAAACATAAGCTGTTTGTTTTTATTTTATTTTTGAGACAGCCTCCATCATGTATCCCAGGCTAACTCAGAACTAGCTAATCTCCTGTCTCAGCTTCCTGTGATTACAGATATATACTACCATATCAGGCAGGCAGCCCTCAACTTTAACAGCAATTTTTTTTTTGGGGGGGGGAGAGGGCTAAACATAACATAGCTGCAGTTATCTGCGAGAAAAAAAAAAATGAGGCAGGCTGACAGAAGCACATTCCTTCTCAAGAGAATCAAGGTGCACAATATGCAGAAAAACCTACCATGTGTATATTTTTTTTCTTCTTTTTGAGTCAGGATCTCACTATGTAGTTCTGGTTGTCTTGGAACTCATTCATATAGATCAAGCTGGCCTCAAACTCACAGAGATCTATCTGCCTCTACCTCCCAAGAGCTGGGACTAAAGGTATGTATGCACCCCTATGCCCAGCTCATGTGTACACTTCTGACCTATGGACTATAACAGAAAGCAGAGTCCCCTGAGTCTCTTTTTGTAATATTCATACAAGTCCTTCTCTACATATCACCACTCCAACAACCCTAAAACAATATCATGCAAGTCCAAAAAAGGCTATGAAATGGCAGCATGAATTAACGATAAAGAAATATTTACACAATTTTTACAGACAAAACATGAGTCTTGAAAAGATGTACCACCATAGCTTCCATTAGTTTGTATGTGTTTCTTACTATTTAATGCTCGACAGTCCCTAAGCAGGCGAAATACACCTGTTAAACCCATCTGAATCACCAAACTGAGATGCAACTTAAAAATGACTTCACAGAGGCTAGAAAGAAGGCTCTGTGGTTAAGAGCACTCGACACACTTAGACAGGACCCAGGTTTGATTCCCAGCTCCCACCTGGCAGCTCACAACTGCTGTAGCTCAGTTCCAGGGGATCCGGTGGCTTCTTCTAGCCTCTCTGGGCACCAGGCATGTGCATGATACACAAATACACATGCAGGCAGAACACTCAAGCACATAAAACAAAAATAAAAAATAAACTAAAATAATCAAGTGTAAAACTTGACAGCCTGACTTGTCAACTTTTTTACCTTTTTTTGGAGTTACTGAATTTTCTGTACTTCTTCCATTCTTCTTAAAATATTTCTCAAACCCTTAGAGACAAAATGGAGAGGTTGTAGTATTTTTAAAAGAAATAAAGAGAGAGAGAGACTATGAATCAGCAATAGTCAAATCTGGCTGAGAAAGTAAGAAGAAAACTAGCTTTGCTTCCTGACTCTCTTCTTACCTAATCAAAGCAACATGTAACCCAAGGTCCAGACATAGACATGTGGACTAAGCAATGTTTCTTCTACTCTCTTGAGGAGAAGATAGAGGTCTCCAAACACTTCTATGAGTATGGTCCCTTTGCTCAGAACACTAAGCACAGGTCCATGACTTACTCTCAATGGCTCCAAGTAACCACTGTGTTCCAGGTAACTATAATCTACCTGTTTTACTTTCCAAACCTGAGGCTAGATCCTCAGATCAACTATGCAGAAATACAAATGAGGGGCTGGAGAGATGGCTCAGTGGTTAAGAGCACCGTCTACTCTTCCAGAGGACCCGGGTTTGATTCCCAGCACCCACATGGCAGCTAACAACTGTCTGTAGTTCCAGTTCCAGGCAAACACAAAGGCAAATAATTAAATAAATAAATAAAAGTGTTTTTTTTTTTTAAAAAAAAAAAAAAAAAAGAAAAGAAATACAAATGAATTCCCATGCCTCCCAAAGGATTCGCCTAGGAATACCCTTCTGCAACAGTCTCACTTTTGCCAGTGCCAGTGATGGATCACAGTCACAAAGGCATGGAGGCACTGCTGTGTGACTCAACATGGAAACTAGAAAAGGAAGGATGGGAGCATTTAGCTGGGATGCCCCTTGTCACCTGTTTGTCACCATGGGAGACACCCCGAGCAAGTTACACTAGTCCTAGAAACTCCATGCCACTGGGGAAAGCAGAAGGTAAAAGAAACACCATACCTTTGGGAGGTTTCGAACACAGCCTTGGGGACAATGAAGTCAGTCTTCCCTGCAGAGCCTGCTGCTGAAAGCAAATCCCCTGATGACACTGAAAGGAGAGAGGATTAGGCTGTTACTGCAATGCAACACAGCATTTTCTCAAAGTGGCCAGGACAGGATGCAAGGGACAGAAGTTAGGCACAGGTGTGGCCTTATTACCTACTTAGATATTCAAACAGAACCAATATGAACTAAACTCATGAAGAATACTATCCAGAATACTATCCAGCCAGGCAGTGATGGTACAGGCCTTTAATCCCAGTACTCAGGAGTCAGAGGGAGGAGAATCTGTGAGTTTGAGGCCAGTCTGGTCTATGGAGTTGAGTTCCAGGACAGCCAGGGCTACACAGAGAAACCCTGTCTCAAAAATACAAAAACAAAACAAACAAAAAAGGAGGTGTGAAGGGGCTGGAGAGATGCCTCAGAGGTTAAGAGCACTGGCTGCTCTTCCAGAGGACCTGAGTTCACTTCCCAGTAACCACATGGTGGCTCACAACCATCTATAATGAGATCTGGTGCCCTCTTCTGGCACATAGGCATAGTGGAGGCAGATAAATAAATCTCTCTTCTGGCCTTCAGACATACATGCAGACAGAATACTGTATACAATAATAAATAAATCTTTAAAAAAAAAAAGAAGAAGAAGAAGAAGAAGAAGAAGAAGAAGAAGGTGTGGCCTTGATGGAAGAAATGTGTCAATGTGGCCAGGATTTTAGGTTTCAAAAGACTTGTGCTATTCCCAATGTCCTCTCTGCCTTCTGCTTCAGATTTAAGACGTGACCTCCCAGCTGCTCCTGCCATCATGGACACTAGCTCTCTGAAAATAGACACTTTCTTTTGTGAGGTTGTTGTTTTGTTTTTTGTTGTTGTTGAGGAACATGGAAGATTTCGGTATTGTGGACTAGAAAAGTGGCTGAATGTTTCAAGCAGAGCCTGACGGACCACCGTAGCAGGAGTTTGGAAGACAGTGTTGCTAAAAGCCATGAGGTCGCCAGCTCAAGAGGCTGCAGAGGGAAGAAAGGACTAGAGGCACTCCTGTGATACTCTGGTCAAGAACGTGGCCACCTTCCGCCTTCATCCTAAGAATCTGTCTGAGGCTAAATCAGAAAGTAATAGACCGGGGGCTGGAGAGATGGCTCAGAGGTTAAGAGCACTGACTGTTCTTCTGGAGGACCTGAGTTCAATTCCCAGCATCCACATGGCAGCTAACAACTGTCTGTAAGTCCAAGATCTGACACCCTTACACAGTTATACATGCAGGCACAACACCAATTCACATAAAATAAAGATAAATATTAAAAAAGAGAAAGTAACAGACCATTTTCTTTAGTGGAGGAACTTTCAAGGCAGCCTAATTCCAACTTTGCCAGATGGTTACTAAAAATCACCCTTATCCAAGTTTACAATGAACGAGAACAAGGAGGACAAAAGAGAAATACAAATGTACAATCTGAAGAGAAAAAGATCAACAGGAAATGTAATGGAGCCAAGGCTTGTGATGAAATAGACAAGAAGCTGAAGGTGGATGTGGCCTGATCTGCACTGGAATAAAGGGAGGATAAGACTCCAACCAGCTAAACTTCCAACTTGTGAAAAGATTTCCTGCTCCTAGAAAGGGAAAAACACATCAAATCTGCTAAAAATGTGATTTGAGGGGGCCAAGGCTCACCTCAAGTTGGTAGCTAAACAGCAGTGGATACATGAGTTCTGGGTTTAGAGTCATGAAGGATATGTAAGTAAAGAGGTTATGGAATCTTCTTCTGCAGTTAAGGAAAGATGCTGAGACCAAACAATGTGTGGTAGTCCTGCCTACATAAAGGCCCGAGAGGACAAGAAACTCTGAGAAGTCATTTTGTGAAGCTGGGAAAGTGAAGCCTGGATTGTTAGAGATACTAGAGCCGTGAGATACCTGCCAAAGAGAACTGCATACGGGGAATGGAGCCAGCCCAAGAGAGAACGTGCTTGAGAACCAAAATTCTGTGTTTGAAGTGAGCCTTGTTGCTCTAAGAATGATGAGGTTTCATCTAGAAATTTAAGATGCTAATTACTGAGGATGTTCCTGGCAAAATCTGTCCTATGAGAAGTATCACACAACATCGTTTCTTTGGTCTGTTTCCAGTGCTCTGTCTAGGGTGAACAGACATTTACTCACGCATTAAAAGTGACACAATCAACTCAAAGACCATTCAGCTTGCTTCTTTCACAAAGACATGGGTCCACAGCAATTCTGTGACTCAGACTGTCTGTGTTGTAACAATCTATATGACTGATCTTCAACAGGTGAATCACCAGAACAGGAGCTGCAACACTCAATACCAAACGACTTTGCAGCTGACAGTGCTTAGAAGCAAACCTATGAGGATTTTCCCAACCTGTTTGTGTGGCTATTTCCTCCAAAATCCAAAGATCTGATCCCGGAAGAAGGGGTTAAGTTCTTAAAACTCAGGATGTTTTTAAACTTTATGCTCAGGAAATGACAAGGTTCCTAAGACCTATTCCCAAAGTGATACAGGCAGTAAGGCAACTGCTGGGGAGATGAGGCCCTTTTGAATTGCGCTGACTTTGCAGGAGCTCCAGGAATGCAGTTTTCCCTCGGGTGTCACCTATGTGTGCCCTTTAATGATGAAACTGCTTTTGACTGACTCAATCCTGTAAGTAACTACTCCCCGATGCCTGTGCGAACATATGTTTAATAAAAACAGCTTGAAACTGATATCAGAGGACAGAGCCAAGCCATGAAGGGTGGGGAGTGGTGACTCACACTTTTAATTCCAGAACTCAGGAGACAAAGATCTTCTGGATCTCTGTTAGTTCAAGGCTGAACAGAGCCAGGTGGTGATAGCACACACCTTTATTTTTAGGTCTAGGAATGTTGAACCAGGAAGTAAAATAACTGGGGGGGGGGGGTGTTGTGTGAAGAAATGTAAGGCAGGAGAAGGTAGCAGTTCAGCCCCCTTTTTGGACTCTTGCCCAGACAGACTGAGGACTCATGAAGATAGGATCTACCCCGTTTGGCCTGTAGAGTTGGCTGGGTGAGATTAGCTATGGTTTGTTTTCTCTCTGATATTCCAGCTTTTCCCCAATCTCTAGCTCTGGGTTACTTTAATACCAAATAGAATTTTTGCACTAGATGCCCCTGTAATTAATTCCGAAAACCTCAATGGTTCACAAAGCTACAAAAATGGAATCATTTCTTTGACCTGTCACAAAAGCCCAATATGGGGTAAGTAGACATTTGCTCATTGAAAATTACACACTACTGGTCTATGAAGAGAGAACAACAGTTGTGAACGCCTAGAGTGGTTACACAAAGAAACCGTCTCGAAAAATCAAAAAAGCAAAGAAAAAAAAAGGACATACAGAAGCAACTACGAGTTGAGGAAGAACAGTTGTATGGCCCCTATGATGAGCAGTAACATAGATCGATCTATTTTAAGATGGAGAATCCCCATAGGTAATTCAAATATAGCTACTTTTCTCCATGAGGGGAAAGTGAACTTTTTACTGTAGTAGCTGATGCACGCTCTATGTGACGGAATGAAACATCCATGCCAGAAATCCCATGATGACCATCTTTCTCTGCTTAGCATTAAGTGCTACACCTCTTTAGTGAGTGAATAAAATACATCTTTTAAATGGGAGCCCCCTCAAAAAATAGTTAAAAAATATATTGCAAACCCTAAAGAGGTAGGAGCAGTGAAAGGTAGACACTCAAGTGTGGAGCAGCAATCCGGAACTGGCTGCGCCGACCCCGCCGCAGGCATATGACGTCACTGCGACGTCCAGTGAAGCCCCGGCCACGCCGTCCGAAACCTGTGGAGGGCGCGTTCCTGCTCACCTGCCGAGCAATGCCACGGATGCTCACGCTGCTCCAGACCGCCCTGCCGCTTCCTGCGCAGCCGCCACATCGCCACAACTTGGAAAAAGGCCAGGCCAGGGCCCGACTGCCGACCGTCCCCACCAGCCGGAGTAACATCCCCCGGCACGGACCTTGCGCCGCTTAGGCGCGCGCACGCGCAACAAGCGGGTCATAGTGCGCCACGCCCCTGTAGGCGCGCGCGTGCGCAGTAGGCCATAATGCTGACTTGCACCTTCTATATGTGTCCTGGGCGCCGCCGTGCTTTTTAAGCTGCTGCCTGGTTACCTGCAGCCAATGTGACCTAGGCACCAAAGGTGTTTAGACGTATTTTAAATTTAGCATAGTCAGTTGACACCAGTAGTTTGAGCGGGTTCTCGATGTGAAGTGGCACACCTAAGTGAACTCTTAGAGCCAATTTCTCCTTCCGTGGGTGTACCGGTAAGAGGTGTTCCCCGGTGTTTCAAACCCAGCCTAGACATGTTTCTGACCTCTCGTGAACAGAGGAACTGTTTGGTTCACGTCTTGCCTCATTGTTCCCCACTCAGAGACCTTTGTTTACTTTTGATTGGTTAGCTGGTTGCTAAATGGAGCCGCGTCAGTTTTGAGTTGCCTGCAGTTCTGTGACCAGAAATTTGGGCTGGACACTAGGGAGGAGCATCAGGCAGGCCTTCCTGGGAGTGCAGGATGAACCTGTTTCTGGACAGTGGGCTGATATGCCTGTTGTGCTCCTTCGTGGGTATCTGCTGCACCCAAGTTCTTCAAGATAACGCAGGGTAACGACAACATTCTGAAATCGCAAAGGCAGCTATGACTGTTCCAAAGGAGAAATGATGGGGGAAGGATGCCGTTGTCACCCAGAGTCCCAAAAGGAGAGGAAGCAATTATCCTCCACATCAAATTACAAGTGATAAAAACAATTTAAAGGGGCTGGAGAGATGGCTCAGCGGTTAAGAGCACCCTCTGCTCTTCCAGAGGACCCGGGTTCGATTCCCAGCACCCACATGGCAGCTAACAACTGTCTGTAGTTCCAGTTCCAGGCAAATAAATAAATAAAGTTTTTAAAAAAAAAAAAAAAAACAATTTAAAGTGAGTGAGAAATTTAGTCAAATCTCAAAAGCCGTAGACCTTTCTGTATCTACAATAACAATTATCCAAGTTAATAAAAATGAAGGTAAGTTCCCAAATAGTTAATCTCCTGGGAGCTTCTCTGTTGATTTGCTATTTGAAGCGCCACAGCGGACAACATGGAACATTTGTTGAGCAAAGTATCGGGTGAAAGCTAAAAATCTGATGACTTTCCAGCATAAGTAAAAAGAGAAATTTCTCAAGTGGAAAAGTTGAGTGCAAGTGTTGGCCTGGATTTCAAGGAGCACCACTGTTGGCTCCACTTCAGGATAAACATAATCCATACGACAGGGACATTTGGCCAAAGGTGCTGAGAAGTCTCATTTAAGGTGGTAAATTCAAATCTAGACAAGTTTTTGTGTTGTTGGTTTGATTTTTTGAAATAGGATCTCTTTGTGTAACCCTGGCTGTCCTAGAACTAGCTTTATAGGTCAGGCTGGTCTCAGCCTCCTGAGTTCTGGGATTAAAGGCTTTCATCACCACCTCCCCGACAGGCAAGTTTGTAATGCTGGTGAAACAAGGAGAATCCCTAAAAAACACTCAAAGATCCTTGCTGCTGCTTGCAAGGAGTGCAGCCAGAGGTGTCAAGTGGAAGTACCTTACCAGTGTAGTGCTTGGAAACCCCCAAGGCTTCAAAGGAGTACTCAGCCAATTTGCTATGTTTTGACACTTAAAACAAAAATCTTAGGCTGTCAGAGGCATCTTTTATGAATAGTTCACATGCATGTTTTTTTCACTCTGCTGCTGTTAAAAACTATGTCCAGAGTAATCTCACCAACTTATTATAGATACGCACTTTATATTTGGGGGTCCCTGCAGGTGTCACACCGGAAAGTGAACCCCACAAAGAGATAATGAAAGCTTCATCAACCTGGGTCAGACTTCAGGGCATCTAATAACAGGTAGTTTATTTCCAATGTATTTATTGATTTGGGTTTGATTTTTTTGAAACAGGATTTCTTTGTTTCCAGCATATTTTGGAAAAAGTTTCCTGGTGTAATACAATCCCTATTGTACAAGGAAGTGTAATTACATTGAAACTCAACTCAGTACATGTCATTTCTTTCAAGATGGGTTCAGGCTAGAGAGATCGTTCAGCAGCTAAGACCATAGATTGCTCTTCTGGAGGTCCTGAGTTCAGTTCCCAGCAACCATGTGGTGGCTCACAGCCATGTATAACGAGATCTGGTGGCCTTTTCTGGCCTGCAGACATATATGCAGGCAGAACACTATACATAATAAAAATTAATGGGAGGGAAAAGAATATGGGTTCTACAGATAGGCTACCTGTACCAGATTAAGGGCCTGGCCTAATCTCTGTTATTCAGATAGCATGGAGGTCCTGGCTGTGAGAGCTGGGGAAGCCTTCCCATATAAGGGTCATTTAGATTACTAGCCACCTCTGGTCTTGGTTGTAAGAGCTTGATATGGCCTGGCTCAAAGGATAACACAGATCACCAGACTGTTCATCACTCCAAATTCTCAGTTCTCTGGATGGAAGAACAGGTTTTTCATCTTTCCTATTGGGAAGACAATGCTTATTGTCTTTATGCTTAACATTCCTAGTTTCTCTGGAGACCAGTAGGCATAAGGACCTTCATGCATTGCTCCCAACATTTACCACCCAGTACACTTGAGTGACCTCTTTCATAATTTAAAGATATAATATCAAGAGCCAGAGAAATGACTTGGTGGCTAGGAACACTTGATTCTCTTGCAGAGGACCTTGGTCCAGTTTCCAGAGCCCACATGATGGCTCATAACCATCTATAACTCCAGTTTCAGATCTAAGACCCTCTTCTGGGCCTTCAAGAGCATCAAGGTCACAAGTGCACTTATATTCATGCAGGCAAACGGTCATACACATAAAAATAATTTTTTAAGAAGAATATCAAGGCTGGAGAGATGGCTCGGCAAGTAAGAGCACTGGCTGCTCTTCTAGAGTTTCTGAGTTGAATTCCCAGCACCTACATGGTGACTCACAACAACCTGTAACTGTAGTTCCATGGGATCCAATGTCCTTTTCTGGTGTGCAGATGTCCATGCAGACAAAATGCCCATATACATAAAATATGTAAATAAATAAATCTTTAAGAAAATATCGGGGCTGGAGAGATGGCTTAGAGGTTGGGGGCACTGACTGTTCTTCCAGAGGTCCTAAGTTCAACTCCCAACAACCATGTGGTGGCTCACAGCCATCTATGATGACGTCTGATGCCCTCTTCTGTATACTGTATATATAACAAATACTTAAAAAGATCCAGTTCATGGGCCGAGGTATAACTTCAGACCTCAAAGCTTGAGAAGCAACAGAAGGTGAAGATGGGGGTAATGGCTGGAGTATGGGAGAAACCACCCTGTCATGGACTGGACAATATTGCTGAAGCTTGAGAGACACTCAAGCCACATGTGGAAGACTTGACAACAGTGTGTACAGTCTCAGAGTTTCCGCAGACATAATACTATATGAAATCAGCAAAACATGGTCCTTTCTGGGAATGTGACACTGGAAGTGGCCCTGAAACTGATGGGGACCAGGTGCTGCAGTTCCATGAAGAAGATCTGTCAAATGAACTGATAGGAGTGGGGAATGCTGATGGGGGAGGAGAGATTTCCCAGCCACCTATGCCTAGTGGCCACAGAAAAGCTGTTAGTAGCCTTTTCACAGATCACAGTAAAAGTAGCTTAAAAGTCTTTAGCAGTAACAGCCCTAATGACGAGTAAAAATCGAAAGTGTCAAGAGCAATCAATGTAATAAGTTGCTATAGAAACTGTAAGAGAAAAAACAGCTCTAAAAGCAACTATTTTAGGATGGTTTTCAGTGTGTAACCAAAACTTAAAGCCAGAAACACAAAAATGATCTCAATAGGTAAATGTCTGCTAAATCTGTCTATTTTTAGATATTTGACATCCTTTGGAAACTTGCTGCTGGTATTTCCATTTTGTTTGTAAGTATCATATTTTTGCATTAAAGTGTACTAAAAGAGAACTCAGTTGGTAAAACACTTGCTATATAAGCCTAAGGTCTAGAATTTGATACCCAGGCCCATGGTAAGGGGGAAAGGCAATAAACACTTCTTTCAGAGAAACTAGGTTCAGTTTCCAGCATCCACACAGTGGCTCACAACCTCTTGTAATTCCAGTTGCAAGAGATCTAATGTCTTCTGGTCTCTGAGGGTACCAGACACACCTGTGATGTACATACATACATTCAAAACATCCATACACATAACTTTTTAATGGCAGGTATGACACACACTTGTAATGCCAGCAGTGAGGATGTGAAGCCAAGCACAGCCTAGGGATGATTAGTCAAGAAGCCCAGCCCACCTAGCAGGTTTCAGCCCAATGAGAGATCTCTCTTTAAAAATGAGATCCTGGGTGTGGTGGTGGAAACCTTTAATCCCAGTGTTGACAAGTCAGAGACAAGCAGATCTTCACTGAGAACAGTCTGATCAACACAGCCAATTTCAAGCCAACCAGGGCTACATGTTAGGCCCAAAAATTTCTTCACCGTGTCAATGCTACCTATGGTGACATCATTTACTTTTTGGAGTAAGATGGCTTAGTCAAGACCAAACGTTGAAAAGATGTTTATGATTTGTGTCATGTTATTAAGTAGTTTATGGTATCAAAAACAAAGTTCATGGGAGCTGGAGAGAAGGCTCAGCAGTTAAGAGCTCTAGCCAAGGTCCCAGGTTTGATTCCTAGCACTCACATGACAGCTCACAAGCATCCTAAAATGTGGTAATATAGTCTATATTTAATAAAAATCAGCCAGAAGTAGCAGAGAACAGATTTATCCACAGTCAAGGCAGGGTTAGAGAGTGGTAGCTCATGCCTTTAATCCAGCATAGAAAGAATGGTGACCTAAGCCTTTAATCCCATAACTCCAGAGACAGATCTTTGGTGTTTCTGTGAGTTCATGGCTGACTACCAAATAGTAGCAGTTCATACCTTTTAATCCTGACTATAGGATAATAATGCAGAGTTGAACCCAAAAGTGAAACACCTGAATGAAGAATATATTTAAGGCAGGTATAGGAAGACATGAGATATTCTGTAGAAGTAATGAGTCAGGCTGAGGACTCTTAAAGATAGCTTTTACCCTGAGAAATTGGCTAGGTGAAATTTGACTGTGGTGTTTCCTCTCTCTGATATTCCAGCCTTTCCCCAATATCTGACTCTGAGTTTTCATTAATTACCAACAAGAATTTGTGTTTCACTAAACCCCAGTTTGAGGGGACCTGATGCCCTCTTCTGACTTCTGTGGGCATCAGGCATAAATGTGCACATACATACATGCAGGCAAAATACTCAAACACAAAGTTTTCAAATGTATTTTTTAAAAATTTGCCAGGTGTGGCAATGCATACCTTTAATCCCAGCTCTCAGAAGGCAGAGACAGATAAATCTTTTGAGTTGGAGGCCAGCCTGGTCTACAATATGTAGAAAGACCCTGTCTCAGAATAAATAATAATAATAATAATAAGTGTGCCAGAACTTAAAAATAAAACTGACAGTGTTAGCCAGGCATGATGGCACACGCTTTTTATCCCAGCACTCAAGTGGCAGAGGTGAGTGGATCTCTGTACGTTTGAGGTCAGCCTGGTCTATAAATCAAGTTCCAGACAGCCAGAGTTGTTATATAGAGAAAGCCTGTCTTAAAAAACAAACGGGCTGGACAGATGTCTTAGAGGTTAAGAGCACTAGCTACTCTTCCAGAGTGCCTGAGTTCAATTCTCAGCAACCACATGGTGGCTCACAACCATCTATAATGACATCTGGTGCCCTCTTCTGGCCTGCAGGGACACGAGGCAAAATGTTGTATACATAATTAATAAATAAATCTTTTTTTTTAAAAAATACAACAGACAGTGTTAACATTTCCAGTGGATTTAACTGTTCATTCAGGTAAGTTAAACATGTGTCTTCAAGGTGAACTTCCACTTATCAATACAATGTTTCCAGTTGTAACACTATTCTAAATGAAATGATAGCAAGATCAAGTTAAGGCATACATTGAGTAGATTTCTTTTTTTTTTTTTTCTTTTTTTTTTTTTCGAGTTAGATTTTTATTCAAAGTTCTGATCTACCAAGTTAGCGTTTTCCACAAACTCAGGCTTCACAATGTTTTGTTTAGATGCTGCTTTCGCAGGGGCCTTTTAAGCACAGTCCTGTAAATAGCAAACACATTTTAAGATTTCTGGGAAAACAATATTTTGCCATATTTACAACTCCATTTCCAGTTGACATAAGCATGTTACCTGCTGTTTTGTTTTGATTCTTATTCTTTGTGTGGATGAGTGGGAAGGTGGGAAGAGCACGTGGCAGGTCTCTCCCTCCATTGTGAGCGATGGAACTCAGGTGGGCACCCTTGGCAGGAAGAACCCTTACCCTCTGAGCCATCATGAAACTCAGGTCCCTACTAATTTTTAAATGGAATCTTCCCAGGAACAAATGCCCTAGGCTTCAAACTCATGCCTTATTCATGCCATTGCTTTTTATTTTTTTTTAAACTTTTATTTTTTATTTATTTGCCTTGGTGTTTGCCTGGAACTGGAACTACAGACAGTTGTTAGCTGCCATGTGGGTGCTGGGAATCGAACCCAGGTCCTCTGGAAGAGCAGACGGTGCTCTTAACCGCTGAGCCATCTCTCCAGCCCCGCCATTGCTTTTTAAAATGTACCTATATTTGTGAGCAACTATTTTCAAGGATGAAACACTAAAATTAGAACCAGAACATCTGACATTTCAGAACTCACATAAATTTAACTAGTTCCATCAAACCAGACATATAACATTTATTTATTTGCCAAGACGGGTGAGTGCACATTGCGCCTTGGCAAGCAATGGTTATCAGAGGGCAACTGTAAGGAGTTAGCTCTCTTTCCAATATTTGGTCCCAGGGATTGGCAATGAGCACCCTTACCTTCAGAACCATCCTACTGGCATTCAGACCAGATAATGATGACCTGGTTTATCAAATGCAATGTGAAGTATAACTAGTTTAATGTGTCCCTCTTTTCTTAGTTTGTGTTTGTTTTTAAATTTTATTTTCTATGTCTGAGTGCTCTGTCTGCATGTACATCTGAATGCCAGGAGAAGGCATTAGAGTCAAAACCCAAGAAGCTCTTTTAAGAGGCTCTGCTACCAAATACTTAGAGTTTATGAGCACTGGGTAGCAGTGTGGACCCTAAAATTGTCCAGAGTTGGGGTAGTAAATGTGGCTCCTGCCAGTACCTCAACCATGGAGCTAAGTTCTCACAAACCAAGGAGCTAGGCAGAACCAGCCTCCAAAGCTGAGGCTTTAATCCTAGCCACAACAGTAGCTAGGCAGGAAGTAGAGATGGGGTGATCAGACTAGGAGAATTCTAGAAAGAGAAAGGATAGAGACATGGTCACCAGCCAGATACAGAGAAAGATAAAAATGCTGGACTTAGAAAAGGTACCAAGCCATGTGGCTAAACATAGATAAGAATTATGGGCTAATTTAAGTGTAAGAGCTAGTTAGTGATATGCTTGAGCTACAGGTCCAGCATTTACTATAGTATTAAGCCTCTTAATATTAATATTATAGTAACTGACCCCTTTAGTAATTTTCAATCCAGTGATAATTTTTGGTTCCTATAAGCCCATTCTGTCCCTTAGCTGCACATCCCCAACTTTTTCTTGTTATATTCAGAATCTAACCCCTCCCTCAATGCAAAATCCTGCTGCAATGGTCCCCAGATCTAACCTGACTCTCCTGTAAAGTCTGCTTTACCAATAAAACAAGTGTCAAGAATCAGATCTGGGTTTTATTGTTTTTAGAGACAGGTCTCTCTACATAGCCCTAGCTGTCCTGGGACTCTTTATGTAGGCTAGGCTGAACTCCCAAAAGATCCACCTGCCTCTGACTCCCATGTACTGGGAACAAGTGTGCACAACAGCCAGCTAGATGTCAGTTATTTGGAAAGCAGCTGTTAAGTATTTGAGAGTTTCTGACAGGACAGAAACTTCCAACTACAAAGAACTGGGTAGATAATTCATAGTCTCAAAGTATCTCCACATTTGATACTATTGACAAAGAGATACAACAGTAATCCAGTGGAGAAACCTGACACACACCTGCTATGGTTTAAAGACGGGTGTAAGTTGCCATGTCAGTGATAGGAATTGAACCCAGGTTCTCTGCAAGAGTAACTAGTGCTCTTAGCAGCTAAGCTGATTCCTTGGCCTCCAAAAGAAATATTCTAAAGGAATTAAAATATGAATTTAGAAGATAAGGGGCAATATCTGAAAATTAATAACAAATGATTACACATACATATTCACAAGTGCACATGCAGAAAATAAGAATAACATGAAGAGCAAAATATTACTATTTAGGGAATCCAGAAAATGGGCAAATAGAAAGTTTTGCCTATTTTAAAATGAAAGCATCAAAAGAAACTAGCATTTGAAACCTAAAAGGCTGTATATTCCTGGATGGAGGATATCCCAAGTCAGCTACAGTCCCTGAACTGTAATTGGAGGTACATGCTCCTCAACCCAGAGTCTTCTATGGGTGTGTGGGTATGCCAACAGAAGAAAAGAGGTAACACCAAGTTCTTAGGCTTCTCCCTGGCATAGGGTAACAGCACATTGGCCTATGAAGACTAGATTGTTTGAGGGTGTCCTATTGGGGGAGATCATAAGACATTATCCCAATCTGTGTCCCAAGCTGACCTTTTACTCTGGATATCCCCATCTCTACCTTTCAAGTGTTGGGACTTTGTGGGCACAGCAACATACTGGGACATATTGAAAGAGTATAGTTCCTCTAAAGTCAGTGCATTAAAAACCATCATTGGAGGGCAAAGGTAACAGCTTGAACTGCAGAAACGGTACTTCTGCATTTGGTTATAAAGATGATGTTCCCAGGAGCTAGAGTAGAACTCCTGCAGAATCTGCCATGGTTATACAATTGGCTGGTCTCAGACTTAAGTAATAGTAATTGTAAATAAAATTTCAGAAAAACAAAGTTTCAGTGACAGAGCATTCCTTGCATGCCAAGTACATGTGAAATGGTGAAATTCCTAGAACCAAAAGCCCAAGGGTACAAGCATTTGTGGGGATCCCATCTTACCCAAGTAAAGACCAAGAAAAATTTGGAAATTTCTCTACACATTGTCAGAATAGGTTCAAGCTTTGTCTGACACTATTATAAATGTTTCTCCCAATGAACCCCAAAATATTATTTATCCCCAAATATCATATTCAGGCCTATGAAATAGGAAAGACCAAGATGTCCATTGAACTCTGCTTTATCCCAGATTCATCATACACCTGTCTAGATACCCCATATTTAATGAGACTGAGACAATGGCACCGTTATGACTGGACCTCCCTATTGCCAGCCTTGTTCTATGCTAGACACCCCTAGGTTATTTTTATTATTATTATTTGGTTTTTCAAGACAAGATTTCTCTGTGTAGCCCTGGTAGTCCTGGAACTCACTCTATTGACCATGCTGGCCTTGAACTCATAGATCTGCCTGCCTCTGCCTACTGAGTGCTGGAATTAAAGGTGTGTACCATCATCACTACCTGGTTGGCTGGACTCTTCTTACCAAGCTGTGGACTCATAGAAGGAGCCACAAATGATTCTACAAAAACCTGAAGGCAATGGTAAAGAAAGGATATTGAGGAAGGAGGTTTGGGGGGTACTGTGAGAGGAGGCCCCACACTTTATTCAGATACCAGGCTCATAACATTTTCTTTAGGCAGTATAATTTATAGCTGGGAACACGTGACGCTGATTACACAGAGAGGCTCAGGAAAATGTCCACTAGCCACAGGACAGAAATGTGCTACATTGGTAAGAAACACAAAGACTCAGGTATAGGGAAATGGCATTTGGTCTTAAGACCCTCTTTAACACCAGAGCGGAAGCAGGACAGGGACCTGCTGCTGACCACGTCACACTCATCCACCCTGAGGTAGGTCAACCCCACTTTCCCCACTTTCCAGATGGGAAAACGGAAACAGGAAAGATAGCGAGAGTAAAGCTACCTGATGGTACAGAGGAGCAAGGAGGAGGTGGCAGTATGTTCATCCACCCCTCAAACAGGCCAGCAAGCCAAGCGTCATCTTGCTAGGTCAGGTGTTCCTTCCTGTGCCTCATTAAAGGTGAGGGAAACCCAATTTGTGACACTCCTTGGCCTCTGCCCACCACCTCTGTGTGTCAACGGCAATTCACGGGCAGATGTAAGCAATTCCTGCATCCCAGAGAAGACAGACAGAAACCATATTCGGAGATCCCCTTGACTCCATACATCTCGAGCCACAGGATTTATGGGGTGTGTGCATGGAATGTGCCTCACTGGAAAGCTATAGGTTATGCCCACCTTTGAAGTCTAGACTTTCCTTCATGGGTCACAGACCTCCTGCTTGGGTCTCTCTGAAGCAAACATTCCTATCTCTTGGCCTCAGGCTCCTCCTAAATCAAAACTCAGTAACTGGTCATCTTTAAGCAGAGCACTGCAGCTACAGGACAGACTTCTGTGGGAAAATTTGGTTCCCCCAAATTCCACCCAGGACACAGTAACTGACTAGCTAACTTAGCCTTGAACCTGTTCCCAGACAGTCCTACCTAGGTAACTGGAGACTGAGATACCTTCCTTAGGATGTGTCCCTAGCTTTCCAGCTCAGAGCACCAGGATAAAGTGGATGAGGCTATGGCAGGAGCAGGTGTATCTGCTAAGAAAAGCTCCACAGACCCCTTCCCTCCCTATTGTACAAAAAGGGAAGGAAACACCCAGGACTGACAGGCTGAGGAGAGGGTAACTCAGGATGCCGAGACAGTTCATGGGACACTGTTGTGAACAGCTCCAGTCAGAGAAAATCTGAAGCCCCAAGGAGACAAGGCTAAGAGGGATGGGAGCCTCTAAGTAGACCCTAAATTATCTACAGCAGAGATAAAAGTCAGTCAGGAGGCCTCCTCTGCTCTCACTAGACAGGCCTCTGGAGTTTCTGACCAGTTCCCAGGGTGGTGTAGACAGGAACAGGGCCCTCTCTAAGGCCCAGAAGGATTGGTTGTAAAGGTAAGAGAGCTCTGTGCCATAGTAGAGTGACTCCCCACTTTTCTGGGGAGTCACACCAGGGCTCCCCTGCCTAAAGAGTCCTACAGTGCGGCAGAAGCAGCCTTCTGATCCCGTTTAGCAGCACAGCCAATAATCAGCCAGGTATAGAACACCAAGTCTCAGCAAGCACCTGGAAAATGAGAGATCAGGTGCCTACTTGTCATGTCCTTCTGGCCCAGGGGATGCACTCGGGGGTCTCCAGAGAAGAATGAACACCCGGCTGGCAACACCAGCAGGGTGACAGCCAGAGGGAAGAGTTGCTGCCTGGTGTCTCCTCCAACGTTCTAGGCATCCACATCCAGACAAGGTTCCTGGAATAGTGACTGCTTCCTCAAGTTGAGTCGGGCACACTTGGGGCACGTGGTTGAGTTGTCATAATAGCAGTCCCTGAGGTTAGAAAGATGGGCACAGAAAACTTTATGTCCTGGGCTAGCTCTCAATATCTTCTTGCAAATAGGCAATCAAGCTCAGAGATGCTCACACCATTGTGCAGAAGCAGAATCTGCATCCGAGTACGATTTACCGCAAAGCCTGGTACACAGGTGCTGGCTTCTACTAAAGAATCAGGCTTCCAGCAGTGATACCAAGGCACCAAGCCTTTTCTATTTGTTGTGTGTGTACCCACACATGTGAAGGTAGACACACACACATCATGATACACCTATGGAAGGCAGGAACAACTTGGTTCTCTTTCTGCCACATGGGTTTCAGGGATCAAACTCAAGTAACTAGGCAACAGGCTCCTTCATCTACTGAGCCACACTGTCAGCCTCCGAGCTCTTATTCAAAGCCTCTCCACCATTAACATCAAAGCAGCTTCCTTCTGGCATGAAGGGTAGCATGGCTTTGGGCCCATCTGGCCTGCACACATTCAGAAAGAGTAACTTTATGTAGGTGATGGAACAAAGCAGTGAGTGGACCCTGCGAGCAAGTCACAGCTAGGAGGTTTAGAGGCTAATCCAGAACAGTTTAAACCGCAGTGGCCCAGCACCGGTATTCATTCCTAATGGAACTTTTTTTTCCATGTGACAGAGTCTCATGTACCTAAATTGGCCTCAGACTTGCTTTTAGCTTAGGATGGTTGAACTTGGATCCTTCTGCAATTGCCTCCCAAGTGCTAAGATTACAGACATGTACCTCCATGCCCAGCTCTATTCTACACTAGAAATCAAGCCCAAGGTTTCATGCATGCCAGGCTACATTCCTAGCTCCTTAATGGAACTTTTGATTTGGATGTAGACCTCAGGGCCTAACTTCAGCAAAGAGCTCTGAAAGCCATGCTGCAAAAGCCCAGATGTCTGTCTCCTCTCTCCCGGGCAGTGCAAGGTTCCACAAGACCAGCAGTAGCCAAGGACAAGAGATGGCTAGAAGACAGGGAAGAGCCTGAGTACCTAACTGAGAATGAGTTACAGGCCACACCCACCTGTGGAAGACAGCAGAACAGTCAGTGCACACAGATGTATGGCTGTCAAATGGGAACAGCACATCACCTTCTTTGCAGAGTTCACACACAAACCCCTTGGCTTGGCACCGCTGTTGGAAGAGAATCAGTATTAATGACTGGTAAGTAAATGTCAGCTCAGGCCAGGAATACACTGGTCAAACCTGCAATGAGGACGGGTGGTCAGAACAGCTAAGAGTCTCCTCTAGATAGGGCTATGATCACAGAGGGGATGGGGAGACCCACCTCACAGTCCAGCTTGATGTGCTTGGCAAAGAGCGTGTGGATCTCAGTGAGCGAGCAGCTGAGGCGGCCCATGTGCACCTCCAAGAGGTCCTGGATAGAGTACATCTCATCATTCTCCACAAAATGCTGTCGGTCCTGGAGCTGCCAAGACCCAGCAAGTGTTACCCCAAATGCAGAGAAAAGGTTCCCCACTCCCCACCCATGGCTACTCCATTGTTAGGGCCCAGGGTTCTTATTCACTGGGTGTCGGTATAAGGACCTCAAGAGCCTGGAGTAGCCAAAGGGAGGATCCAGCCACGGCACCATATTCTAATCTATATGCCCCCCATTTAACAACACCTAAAATGCCACTCCAGCCACAATGGCTGTTCAGTGCTCCTCACCGTTCACCATGGCTTTACCCTGCCATCCACGCCTCTTCCTGCTCCTGGTCTTTTTAACACCTTCTAGTTTTTCCCATCAGGGCCCTGCTTGCTTCTATGCACAGTGCTCACACCTGACATACTGCCTATTCCCCTTGCCTTCCTGACCCACTGGCCACTCTCCAGGGGCCTGTTTTGCTCACTGTCCCATAATTTAGAACAGTGTCTGAGATTACTTGCTGAGCAAAGCAGTAGGTGAGTCTTAAAACTTGTGTTTCACTCAACCTGCCTGGGGAGGCTAAGGTCAAGGCTACCTCCATGAAAGCTAAACACAATGATTGCTTGTATTAGGTTCCCAAACTGAGATCATCAGAGGACACTGTTGTGTACAGAATATTTGGCAGTTTATAGATGACATTCCCAGAATAAAATGTTTGGAAGAACTGCTAGAAGTATAACATATGTAGCTACTATGCTATATCTGAAGTGTGAAGTACCCGTCATTCTGGTTCCCTGATCTAGCCTTCTAACCTGCAACAGCAGTCGTGCCTCCATGGCCTCCTTGCACGTGATGAAGTATGGCTTCATGAGCAGGATGTCCTGGCGCAGCTTCTGCAGATACAAACAATATGTGGACGAGCATCTCAGCCACGGCACACTGGCAGCTCTGAGGTTGTCTCTGTAAGTCTAAGGGGCTGATTTCATACTGGCTTCATAGGGGCCATGCTCACAGGGTGATTTCTCCTTATACTGTGAGTAACAGCAAGGTCAGTAGGGACTGGAGAAGGAGCCCTCAAGTTCCACAAGATGGTCCTACAAGAGTGGTCTTATGAAACCTCAAGTGCAAATCAGTGTCTGGGCTCCATGAGATCCTGAGATCTCCCACTCATGTCAACTAGCTTATTTCCACAGACAAGAAGAGAGCCCAACCTACTGCCTCGGGTCAACACTAAATCATGTCCAACACAGTGAGGCAAAATCCTAGGTATATTATACTAGAATTCAAAGTTAATAGTACCTACAAAAAGAGAACATCTTGATAATTTTGTATGTTGATTGCATATTATAGTAATATTTTGGTTCTATCGGGCTGATGAAAATATACTACTAGGTAGGTGTAGAAGCACAAACCTGCTGTATAACCCACACGTGGGAGTTAGAGACAGGAGGATCGAGGTTCAAGACCAACCTCTGCTATAGCAAATATATCAAATTCAAGGTCAGCCTGAACCACATGTGCTACCATGCCAGACTTAGGCAATGCTGGCAACTGAACCCAATGCTTCCTGCATCTAAGCTAGCATTCTGCAACTAAACTATATCCCCAGCCAGGTAGGTAAATAGGTAGACAGATGATAGATAATTAATTGATAGATGGATAGAATTAAAATTCTCTTTCTCTCTCCTCCTCTCTCTCTCTCTCTCTCCTCCTCTCTCTCTCTCTCTCTCTCTCTCTCACACACACACACACACACACACACACACATACATACACCCACCCACTTTCTCACAGGCTCTCTGACAGTCTAGCTCAGGCAGACCTCACACCCAGTGATCTGCCTACCCAGGCCCCTAAGGCTAACATCACAGGGATGAGCCACCACCCTAGGTTCTGCTTTTTCAATGAGATTATTAGAGAATTTAACATGTTTTTTTTTTAAGATTTATTTATTTATTATGCATACAGTTTTACAGAAGAGGGCACCAGACCTCATCATAGATGGTTGTGAGCCACCATGTGGTTCCCCCCCCCGCCCCCGAGAATTTAACATGTTTTAACACTTTTGATCCAACAAATAGCCAAGGAGCCTGAGGAAGCAGCACAACTCCTCCACTCAAAACCTCCCACAAGGAGACAAGTCCATCCCAACCCTAGCCAGAGCCCAGCCTCACCCGGATCTCCACCAGCTCTTCCACGTAGTTAAACAGCAGAGGGTTAATCTCGCGGAGCCGGAGCACTGGCCTAGACACCATCAGTGCCAGGTAGCGCATGCTGCAGCGGGACACCTGCAGGGCAGCTAGTGAGCAGCTTGCAGAGGCAGGACCGGTGGGGCCACCTTCTGCCCGCTCTCCCTCCCCACCCTGACAACCACCAGTCTCCAGATCCCAACCTTGCGTGGCTCAAAGTCCCAGTTGTGCACCACCCGAGCAGGGATGACAGCCAAGTCATTCCAGTGGCAGTGGCTGCAGTAGTACTGGCCGGTGTAGTCACACTGCCGGGCCTCACTAGGCACACCTCCTGTGGGGGCCAGGTCGGTACATGGTCAGGGTAGCTAGTAAGGTCTGTTTTCCCTGCCCAAGGACTCACACCAAGGCTGTAGTAAAGAGTAAGCTGAGTTTGGGGTCCCCTGCCCCCTAAACTTGACTTACCCATTCTCATCTAAGAGACCCTGGGCCATCTCAGTGTCTCAGGACCCTGTACACTCATCAGCAAAATGGGACAACAGAGTAATAAGACAGAAAAAAACCCATAAAGGGACCTCACATGTTCGTAGTTGCTAATATTTCATCTTTAGACTATGATTATTGTGTAGTAGTTTTCGGGGTTTTGTTTTGTTTTGTTTTGTTTTTTTGCATACTTGAGATGAAACCAAGAGCCTTAAATGTGCTAGGTGAGCATCCTTACACTGAACCATTTCCCCTGTGCTGTACCCTTTGTTCCCCAGTCCTTGCCTTAGGGCTCTCTATGATAGTGGGAACACAAAGGCACTGTAGCCAGAGACCAGAGATCAGTCCTGGAGAGACCTGGACAAGTCATGAAACAGCCAGAAACGGTTCCTATGGGACTTGAAGGAATTCCAGGAATTTCTCTTTGTGATGTCCCCAAAACAAGGTGTATAGACTGTGCTGGCCCCAGACCCTCACTCAGCTGCTGTAGTACAGTATTCTCCCACACCAACCAGGTGCCTTCCTGGATCAGCTTTGCCGCTGTCCTAACCCCAGCCTGGAAGAGGAGCCATCTTTTACTCACTCAGAGAGATGGGGGCACGGCACTCAGCACAGCGGTAATCCTGGCTGTCCAGCCCAGTCTCGGGGCAGATGTTCAGCTCATACTCAGCCTGGTGACTAACTTTGGAGCTGACACAGGGTTTGGAGATGAGGTTCAGGCACTTGCTGTGACAGCGGTAATAACACCCTGTAGTAGGAAAATACCCATATCTCTCAAAAGTTGTGGTGTAGATCGACACAGCCTAGAATGACCTTCAGCTGGACTGCTCCATGCATATGCATATACCCCAACAGCTCCTTCCAGTATCCACATCAACTCCAGACTTTCTCTTTGCATTACTGAGTTGCCCACCATCGAAACTGTTCATGTCTCTGGACCCCAAGTTTTGTCTCTTAATCATGACTCACATCTAGAGTCAACCTGCCATTAGCATCCATCCAACCCAAGCTATTCAATGAAGTTTCCCCTCTTACATCTCACTGTCTTGTCCCTCTCCCATCTCAGGTTTCAGTGGCTCCGTCCTTCTGGGGTTGAGACCATAACATGAGTTATCCTGACTCCTCATGTATTTCTGCAGCTATCACTGACCTCAGCCACTCCTCACACAACACTCAACCTTCATCAGAGACAATCCTTTCCTACTTCTAGCTCAACTTAGCAACCAGAGTCTAAGTATTCAGCACCCAGGGCTGGAGAGATGGCTCAGAGATTAAGAGCACGAACTGTTCTTCCAGAGGTCCTGAGTTCAATTCCCAGCATCCACATGGTGGCTCACAACCATCTATGATGACATCTGATAGTCTCTTCTGTATACTATATGCATAATAAGTAAATCTTTTTTAAAAAGTATTAAGCACCCTTGTACAGTCCTCACTGCACATATAGAATGCCCTTAGTCTCCTCTGATGGGACCTCTATAAACCTCCCCTTAGACACAGCATTTATCCTTACAGGCATAGACACACATCAACCCTGGGGCCTTTGCATGTGAGATTCCCCCATACCACATCCTTCCTCCTTAGATAATACTCTTGGCTTGTCCCCTGACCTCCAAGTGCTTGCTCAAATTGTCATATGAGTCTTCATTCTACCAAAAACAGTCCCCACTCTACCCCCTATAAACATTATTCCCAGACCATTTTCCTTTACCAGCACTTTCTAACATACCATGCCATCCCCTATTCTGATTTCTCATACAGAACAATACCATCATTCAGCAATATTCTCTCTGCACTATCTAGTATGGTAACCAGCAACCTCACGTGGCTACTGAGCATTTGTAAAGTAGATAATAAAACTGATCTACATATTTAACTGAGGTGAATTTAAATGTCAAAACCTTCTGTGATTTATCACCACTATACTAAACAGCTCAGATCTAGAATCAAGGCTGTGAAGGCATGCACCTGGTCTCTTCTGCTCTGGTTATCTCCAATGCACAGCAATTCTCAGTCATCTGTACACTCCAAGACAATTCACTTGACCCAATCTGGAAGCAGAGCTTGTATAGGAGTGGGTCTTGGTTTGGGCCCACCTGTATAGGTGTACCAGGTCTGAATGAGGCCCCAGATGATGGTATTGCACTTATCACAGGTGGACCCACCTGTACAGGTGTACCAGGTCTGAATGAGGCCCCAGATGATGGTATTGCACTTATCACAGGTTTGCTTGACACTCTTGCTCTTCTCCTTGTAGAAGCGGTGTTCTAGGAGAACACGGATGTTGGGTTCCTCCTCATTGGGATCCTATAGGGGAGAAACGAAGAGAAGTCATAGGGGAGCTAAGCTGTAGAACCTCAGCAAGGGCTGGAGAGATGGCTCAGAGATTAAGAGCACTGGCTGCTCTTCCAGAGGTCCTGAGTTCAATTTCCAGCAACCACATTGTGGCTCATAACAATCTGTAATGAGATTTGGTGCCCTCTTCTGTACACTGTATACATAATAAATAAATATTAAAAAAAAAAAAAAGAACCTCAGCAAATGCCTTCCAGGAACTGCCTGTAGCAGAGATTTTAAATTTCAGCCCAAATACATGTTCCTCTTTTCTCTTTAGCAACAGAACTGTAGCTAGGTACCAACCCTCAGGTTGGCACAACTTTGCCAGCCTCTTTGCATCCAGGTGCTATACAGATCCAAGAGCAGGAGAAAGCCTGTAAGCAGGAGGGATATTGCCTCTGCCCTTCTATTTGCTGTGATAGGATGACCTTGACTTCCCTTCAGGATCTGGCATTATAACAGAAAGGATGACTGACCTAGGGCTCTAATATTTCTAGCTGTTACCTGGACCATCTGAGTGGTTTTCTTTCTTGAGAAAAACTTCGTGTGTATTTCATTAACTACTGTATGCTTGCTACCATATACATCCTTACCTATTTCCTAATGCATATTCCAATTTAAACTCCCATAGTTTCAGAGTCAGCACAAGGGATACAATGACAGCCAAGCCAAGTAACACAGACTTGGCTGGACTTATATGGGTTGGATTGTATGATACACTGTTGGTCCTGTTGACATCTTCAGGTTATCACATCTCCCAGGTCTTAGAGGGTTATCAACACACTTGCTTCAATGGGTGGTCACAAAACTAACCAATGGAGTGATGGTTTCAGAAATAAGCACGTAATCCAAGACTAATCAGTTGGCCTGGCTAACCAGTCATGACTGACCTGCTGCCCACACTGAGATGGGTAAACTTGTGGAAAGGCAGGTCTCAGTTGCTGAGGTCATCTCTGCCACTTCCGAGTGCCTACCTGAAGGTGGATTCAACATGAAGTAGAGCAAAAGAGTACAAAATTCCTGACATTATCAGAAGCTGCTCCCCTCCCTCCCCTGCAATGGTTAACAGTACATTCTTCCTTCCTTTTGGTCAAAGCATCTTAGGATTGGATTGCTGTCCCTTGAAATCAGGAGGGGCTGTACTCAGCGAAGTGACCAGCCTACATTGTCACCCTGCTTTTCACTTCCGACCTCAACCTCTCAGAACAGAGAAGCCCCACCCCCTGGAAGGATCCTCCTGCCTCCCACAGTTCCAGCCATGCTCCAGGCATGTCTGCAGTAGAACAGGTCCGCACCCACCTTCAGCTCCTGGAGCTTCAGCCGGAGGTGGATCAGCCTCACCACAGCATCTTTCTGCTTCTCTGACTGCTCTGGCAGCTCCAGAATCACCTGCTTGCACTCTTCAATTGCCTGACGCAGCTGCTGGACATCAGAGGCCAGGAAAAGACCCTACACAGGTTGGAAGGCCACAGTCAGATGACCACCTAGAAGTCCCTTCCATGACTGTCCTCATGAGTAGTTAGGCACAGAGCAGATGAAGATTTGCTCAAGGCCCATGAGAGTTAGTAACACTTGAGAATACACTCATGCTCCTGGCTGGACCCATCTATCCATGGGCCTCTGAACACTTAATTCAGGAGATTTTTAGAAGCCAACTTCTATAGCTGGGGATATGGCTCAGTTGATAAGGTGTTGCTAGCACACACGACATGCTGGGTTAGGGCCCAGCACCAAATAAACCTCACTTGGTGGTCTGTAATCCAAATACTAGAGAGATGGAGGCAGGCAGGAAGATCAGGGGTTAAACACAACAAATTGGAGAACAGAGAGAGCCAAAGACCTGTCTCAAAAACAGGAAGAAGGAAAAAAAAGAAGCTACAAGTCATCTTCAGTTACATTACCAATTACAAAACAAGTTTGTGGCTACTTGAAAACCTGTTGTAAAGACAAACCAGGGGGCCGGGGAGATGTCATTCAGGTAAGTGCGGGCCATGCAGGGGTGAGGATCTGAGCTGGGATCCCAGCACACAGATAAAATGCTGAGTATGGCAGAACTATAATCCTAGTGTTGGGGAAATATAAGCAGGGCAATTCCCAAGTTCCTTGGTCAGCTATGTAAGAATTCTTGGCACGTAGCAGCCACGTGGTAAACCCAACATGGCACCGGCAGAATACGTCCTTAGGTGCGGCTACATAAATCTGTGTCCTTCTTGTTCTCTTACAAGGAGACGCCACGTGAAAGCTGTTAGTTTTTGCACATGGGGAGAGACACACACATTCACTACCAGGTGCCGCACGAGAGTTTATTCCAGAGAGTTACCAAGAGGCAGGTACCTGGAGAAGAGCGGAAAGAGGAGAGAAAAGACAGAGGGATGGAGAGAAGAAGGGTGAGGGGAAGAAAGAGTGAGCTGCCTGCCAAGTTCATTGTTTCTTTTAAGAGAAGGGGTGGGCGCCTGGGGGTGCGCCCTCTGTATGTGGCGCCAGGCTTTGTCTTTACCACGTGGCATGCCAGGAGCACTCCCAAAAGCCATTCTCTTTTCTCTTCTGCTTCCCTTTCTTGTACTGTCCAGCAACTCCCCTGAATAAACTTTAGTGTGGTAGCACTGGCTAGTGTGTGTCTTTTCTCATGTATGAAACCAACAAGCTGGTCTTCCTGAATAAGTGAGCTCCAGGTTTAGGGAGAAACTGTCTCAAAGTAAATAAAGTAGAGCAGGAGAGACAGAGGCAGGTGGATCTCTGTGAGTTCGAGACCAGTCTGATCTACATAGCGAATTCCAGGCCAGCCAGGGCTACATGGTAGGACCCCATCTCAAATAAATAAATAAACAAACAAACAAAATAATTAATACATAAGGCAGAGAGCAATAGAGAACCCCTGACATTGACAGCTGGCTTCTAAACATATGTGTCATACACACCTGAGATCATATACTCATGTACAAACACACACACCAAACACACAATTAAGAAATTAAAAAAAAAAAAAAATGCCAGGTAGGCCTGGTAGTGCATGCCTTTAATCCAGCACTTGGGAGGCAGAAGCAGATAGATTTCTGGCCAGCCTAGTCTACAGAGCCAGTCCCAGGACAGCCAAAGCTATGTACAGAGAAGCCCTGTCTCATGAGAGTGGGGTGGGGTAGGATGATCTCTAAGAGTTGGGAGGGTTAGTCAGTAGTAGAGAGCCTATCTCACACGCCAGAGGCCCCCAACATTATACACACTTCCTCTTTAGATATCCAAATCCAGTAGCTTTCTTAGCCATGCTGTTTCATTTCTTAAAAAAAAAAAAAAAAAAAGGGGCTGGAGAGATGGCTCAGAGGTTAAGAGCACTGACTGTTCTTCCAGAGGTCCTGAGTTCAATTCCCAGCAAAACCACATGGTGGCTCACAACCATCTATGATGAGGTCTGGCGCCCTCTTCTGTAAAACTGTATGCATAATAAATAAATAAATCAAAAAAAAAAAAAAATTTAAAAAAAAAAAAAAAAAAAAAAA